>CAUYPK010036501.1:0-36833 GCA_963574355.1 Loris lydekkerianus
ATTGAATTCTGCTCTGATTTTGGTTATTTCTTTTCTTCTGCTGCATTTGGGGTTGAAGTGTTCTTCTTTCTCCAGTTGCTTGAGATGTTCCATTAAGTTATTAACTTCCTCTCTTTCCATTTTCTTGAGAAAGGTTTGCAGTGCTATAAATTTCCCTCTTAGGACTGCCTTTGTAGTATCCCAGAGGTTCTGGTAATTCGTGTCTTGATTGATGGTTTGTTCCAAAAATTTGGTGATTTTCTTCTTAATCTCGTCTATGACCCATTTATCCTTCAGCATAAGGTTGTTTAGCTTCCATGTTTTTGCATGGGTATGCAGGTTTCTGTTGTTATTGAGTTCAACTTTTATTCCATGATGGTCTGAGAAGGTGCAAGGAATAATTTCTATTTTTTCAAATTTGCTGAGGTTATATTTGTGGCCGAGGATGTGGTTGATTTTGGAGTATGTTTCATGGGCTGCTGAGAAGAATGTGTATTCAGTTTTGTTGGGATGAAATGTTCTGTAGATGTCTGTTAAGTCCAGATGTTGAATGGTTGAGTTGAAATCTAAAATTTCTTTGCTTAGCTTATTTTTGGAGGATCTCTCTAGGACTGCTAAAGGGGTGTTAAAATCTCTAACTACTATGGAAGTGGAGGAAATTGAGTTGCTCATGTCTGTTAGAGTTTCTCTTATAAATTGAGGGGCATTGTGGTTGGGTGGATAAATATTAATAATTGAGATCTCATCATATTGAGTATTACCTAACAAATATGAAGTGTCCATCCTTATTCTTAATTATTTTGATTGGTTTAAAGCCTATTGCGTCTGCAAACAGGATTGCAATGCCTGCTTTTTTCTGCTTTCCATTTGCCTGGAGTATAGATGACCATCCCTTCACCTTGAGTCTATATTTGTCTTTTAATGTAAGATGAGATTCTTGGATGCAGCAGATATCTGGCTTGAGGTTTTGTATCCAGTCAGCCAACCTGTGCCTCTTTAGAGGACAATTTAAACCATTCACATTAAATGAGAATATTGATAATCCTTTTGAGAGTCCGGTGGACATTTTTAATCGTTTTGCGACTGTGGAAGTTGGAATTTGATCAGAAAATTTTTGGGTGGGTTTACTTTTGTGGTGGAGGATTATGTTGGTCTTTATGGAGGATAGGTCTAAGAATGTCCTGGAGAGCTGGTTTAGTTGTAGGAAATTTCTTCAACATGTGAATGTCGTTGAAGTATTTAATTTCTTTGTCATAAATGAAGCTCAGTTTAGCTGGGTACAGTATCCTGGGTTGAAAGTTATTTTGTTTTAGGAGATTAAAAGTCGATGACCATCCCCTTCTAGCTTGAAAGATTTCAGCAGAGAGATCTGCAGTTATTCTAATATTCTTCCCCTTGTAGGTAATAGTTTTCTTTCGTCTGGCAGCTTTCATAATTTTCTCCTTCATATTAACTTTAGTGAAATTGATTATGATGTGTCTGGGGGATGTCTTATTCGAGTTGAGTCATGCTGGAGTTCTGAAACTGTCTGCTATCTGTATTTCGGAATCTACTGGTATATCTGGAAAGTTCTCCTTCATAATCTCCTGGAGAAGAGACTCTGTGCCTTGTGAAGCCACTTCGTCATGTTCGGGGATCCCTATAAGAGGAATATTGGCTTTCTTCGAATTATCCCAGAGCTCTCTGAGAGAGTGTTTTTTTTGCTCTCCATTTCTCTTCTTCTTTGAGGGGTTGGGAGCATTCAAAAGCTTTGTCTTCAATGTCAGAAATACTTTCTTCTGCTTACTCCATTCTGTTACTGAGGGATTCTACTGTGTTTCTCAGATCTTTGAGGGATGCAACTTCTTGTCTCAACGTGTCAAAATCTTTGGTCATTTGGTCTTTCAATCTGTTGAAGTCTTGAGATAACTTTTGGAATTCTAATTTGATCTTGTTTGCTATCCAGATCCTGAATTCAATTTCTGAGATCTCAGCTATTTGTGCATGGGGTCTTGTGCTGTTTCTGCCCCTTTGATCCTTGGGGGAGTTGATTATTCATATTGCCAGAGTTTTTCTGTTGATTTTGCCTCATAATTGTTTTTCACTGTTGCCTCTGGCTGTCCTCAGAGTTGGGGAGGTGTCTCTCTAAGATTAGACCCCAGCAGGATCACTCTATTATTGCTGGATCTTTGTAGGGAGTCACCCTGTGTAGTTCCTCTGTGGCTGCTCCAGCTAGGGAGTTCTGGTTGTGGAAGCAGCTCCGGTATGTGACATGCCTGGATCCAGCAACAGGAATGGGGGTGTTGTCCACGGTTCAGGGAGTGCCTGGCACCCAGTGACTTTGGCACAGAGAGCCCAAGGGTTCAGCAGTCACTGGCCAGGAAAAGGGCTCTGTGCAGAGGGAGGGAGGGCTCCAGAGGGCACGCAGCTACCTGAGTCCCTGGCTAGATGAACAGGCTAGTGTGGAGGCTGGGAGGACGCAGGAGGGAGCATGCAGTGTTGCGTGGCTCCCGCAGTTCCTAGTCAGGGAATGTGGAGGCCTGGTGGGTGCGAGTCACTGGTCGGGGTCACTGCAGCTCTTATGGAAGTCTGGGCGGCGCCAATCTTATGAGTTTGAGGTTGCTATGAGCTTTGACCTCATGGCACTCTACCCAGGGCAACAGCCCAAGTCTCCAGTGTGCCAAAACTGTCTCACTCTGCCCCTAAGGATTAGGGCTGTAAGGCAGCTCACTCCCTGCCTTTAGGCTCCTCGGTCACTAGGCTACTTTGTCCCGCCCGATCCTTACTCTGGGACCCTGAGGCGAAACTTGCCGGAGCAGTTCTTTCACAATGGCTTACTTCGCCCAGCTCAGTGGCTCTTTCTGGGGCCCCAGACCATGCCCAACATTCTCCACACTCCTACTGAAGCTCTCCCCAAGGCAGCTCAACTGAGTGCCAAGTCTAAGAACACCAAAACAGTTACAGGTAAGGCCTTTCCGGTTTGCAGTCTCACTGCTGCTTGTACTCACGGTTGCCCATGTGATTAGATTGATCAAACACACACAGCCACTTGCCAGTTTTCCACTGTTTTTGTCCTCCTCCTGGGGTCCAGAAGTCCCTTGCTGGCTCCCTGTATCCTCAAAGGGATGATCATAGGCGGATCCCACCAGCCAGAGATGCCTGGAGTCTTGTCTTCCCAGACTCTATGTGCCCAGTTACAGGGAAGCTGTTAGTAGGCCGCCATCTTTAATCCCACTCAATCTTTTTTACATCGCCCTGTTTGACGTTCTTTTTAACAACTAATGCTATTTCAAAATTTATTTTTAATTATTATGGGTACATAATAATTTATAGGTATATGTGATACATTGATATAGACATACAATATGAATTAATCAAATCAGGGTAATTGGGGCACTCATCATCTCAGGTATTTATCATTTTTTTGTGTTAGGAACACTCCAATTCTACTCTTTCAGTTATTTTAAAGTAGACCCTAACTTATTGTTGATTATAGTCACTTTGTTGTGCTATCAAATATTGCTCATTCTGTCTAACTATCTACATTTTAGCATCAATTAACCATCCCACTTTATCTCATGTCCCCACTACCCTTCCCAGCCTCGGGTAACCATCATTCTACTCTTTGTCTCCATGAGATCAATTGTTTTTAATATTTAGCTCTCACATATGAGTGAGAGCATGTGAGATTTGTGTTTCTGTGCTTGGCTTATTTCACCTAATATAACATTGTCCAGTTCTATCCATGTTGTTGCAAATGACAGAATTTCATTCTTTTTGTGTGGCTATGTAATATTCCATTGTGTGTGTGTATATGTGTGTGTGTGTGTGTGTGTGTGTGTGTGTGTGTATACCACAGTTTTTTTATCCATTCACTGCTGGACACTTATCTTTGTTGTTTCCATATTTTGGCTATTGTGAAAGCGTTGCAATAAACATGGGAGTATAGGTATCTTTTCAATATTCTGAATTCCCCTCCTTTGGATATATACCCAGTGGTGAGATTGGTGGATAGTTACACTCTTTTAATTCAACTTACTCATGTTTATTTTATTGTTTATTTCTTTCTCTTCTTCCACACACTAAATGAAAGCTGCACAAGACCAGAAGCCTTGCTCTTATTTATTGCTGTTTCCCCAGGACTAAGAAGATCACAGAATTATAGAAAGTTAGAACAACCTCTTCCAGGAATAGTTTATGAGGCTGATAAAAAGAAACTAAATTTAGAATGGTCAACCTGACCAAAAATAATTTTTAAAAATTATTTCATGCAAGTAGTATTTCAGAATTTGCAAAGCACTTTCAAATATATAATTAACTCTTTTTTCCTGATTAAAAAAAAGGGGGGGGGGGGACGAGCCAGGCCAGAATACAGAAATGTCATTGATAAGAAGAGTGAACTCTCTTTATTCCTGAAAATTCTGAATAACTTTTAACTATGGATTTATGGATTTCATCTCCAGTGGGTTCTCCCTATTTTTGGTTGGGTAAAGACTTCTAAAAGTCTAAAAGTCTCTGTTTTAAAATTTTTCAGATTACAATATTGCTTTTGATGATTCCATAAATCTAATTTGCAGCAGTATTATTTTCTCTTCATATGTTATCAGAGATCTTGTGAAACACTTAAGAGCTACATAAGAACCTATGTTTGCTCCAGAGGACCAAACTTTAGTTCTGTGTTTCACTTCCTCTTCTCTTACTTTTTCATACCTTCTCTCTGGTGGTGGCCAAAGAAGCAACAACCTGACTCAAAGTCAGGCAGGAAGGGAGAAAGCCAAGTCAAGAGCTTGTAGAATCAACACTATTGGCCATATCAAGTCTGTCAGTCTTTGGAAAATATTTATATTTCTCCCTTCACCCTCCTTTTCACCAGGAAATGTCATCCCCTCTTAGGTGGCTTAGTTTATAAAGGAAGGGGGAAAGTGGGAATAATCTTTTAAGAAAGGCAGCCAAACCACAGGACACCTTGTTCTTTTGGGGTCTGGCCTATCCTCCGGTTTGAAGTTTTGCAAGTCGTTCTGTTTGTCTCTGTTCCACTTGTACCTGCTCCCCTTTGGGCTGTGCTTTGTAAAGTGACAGAAGTGTGACATTTTAGTAAACATCTCCTTAAAATAAATAATATTGCTTGTGAGATCAGTCTGTTCCTAAGCAATACTATGTTCAGTCACTCTTCTAAATCAATTTGTGTGAGCTACAGGTGTTTCTTCAGGAATACCTCCACCAACACCACAAATTAACTTCCCTGAATTTGGGACAGTTGGCTTTAGTCCATTGTGGTCTTTATGCACAGATGGTTTGATAATAACACATATGTGACAATAAGTTGCCTTCCGCTGTCCATAGAAATTGGACTGCAGCTCTCAGACACCACAGGTCTAACTTGGGGGAGTCTTTCTGCCTTCTCCATTTTCTAACAACACAATGGTAGCAGGTGAAGAGAAACCAGAAAAGTTAAACAACCAGACCCAAGCAAATTTCTCCTCTCATGGAAAGTCTTTTTACAACCTTCCCAGTTTTCTCACTGTTCAGGACCCTGCCATGGAAACAATGTAGGAAGGGGGGAGGGCTGGGGATATTTCAGAGAAGAAAGAACAGTTATTCCATTTGAGACCCAATAATCTCTTTAAAAGGCAGAAAATACTAATTTTACAGAAGGGAACTGTAAAATTAACATGCAAATGTTAATTAACACGCAAATATTCATCCTGATTAGATTCTAATAGTCTCACTGAATCACTCTTTCTGGCACAAAATGACTTCACTAGAAGATTCTGATTCTAATGTTGCTATTATTTTTCAAGGTAGTTTTATCAGATTGTTTTATTGTACGGGCATCGCCTGTGGCTCAGTGAGTAGGGCGCTGGCCCCATATACTGAGGGTGGTGGGTTCAAACCCTGCCCCGGCCAAACTGCAACAAAAAATAGCCAGGCGTTGTGGTGGGTGCTTGTAGTCCCAGCTGCTCTGGAGGATGAGACAAGAAAATTGCCTAAGCCCAAGAGCTGGAGGTTGCTGTGAGCTGTGTGATGCCACAGCACTCTACCAAGGGCGGCAAAGTAGAACTCTGCCTCAAAAAAAACAAACAAACAAAAACAAACAAACAAACAAAAAAAGATTGCTGTATTATGGAGTTAATTTAAACCTTCAAAATCCAATTGCAGTTTATTTTAGATATATATTTTTAAATCTATAACTGTAGACTATTTCAGTAGCCTCATAGCTGAGTCAGATTTGCTGACCCCTGTACCTGATTTCTTTAAACAATTGACTGGATTGTACAGTGCACTTTTGAGTAAAATGTTAGATTTCAAATACCATCAGAGAGATTCTGTTTCTCAGATGCCTTGGTGTAGTGAAACAATCAGATGTGAAACTTTGGAGAATAAAGTTCAAAAGAAACAGGAGACAAAAATTTGCTGCTAATTTGATATTTAGAAGTAACATTTAAGGCCCTCACCAGGCTGCCAAAATCTAATTTTCTGCCCATATCCCAATTGTCACTTTAGTTTATTCTAGGGTATTGTTGCAGGCCAACAGTATCCTTTTGGGCAATTCTTTACTTTTCTTACTTTCTTTGCTCCTCTTTCTAGTTTTGGATGCTTTTAAAAATTAGAAATGGCCTGGTGATTTGATATATTTCTGGCTATCTTGATAGCTTCATGGCAATCTTGGAGAAAAAACTGAAGTCTTTGTGGTCATATGCTGGTGGTAGAGGGTATCTACAGAGTCAGTGTGACGTATGTTGTCTTTCTGTATGAGATGCTCTGCCTTAGCTGTAGTGTGGTGGTGGAATATGCAAGAGAACAGTATGCACTTTAACTCCAAGGGATCCAGCTTGCTTGGTTCTCAAGAGTAATGACTATGTGCTTACCTGGATGGAGTTGAAGAACTTTCTTTTTAGTAAAGTATCACAAGAATGGAAAAGCAAGTATTCAATGTACTCATTACTAATATGAAACTAATAGATAAACAACTATACCCCCCAATTGTGGAGAAAAACACAATTAAATTCAAGTGGAGGGTGAGGGAGAAGCATAAAAAGGAGAGAAGGAGGAGGGAAGGAGGAGGACTGGTAAGTGCTCATCTAATGGGGACAATATGAGGGTATACAGCATGCCCCCTGGGCAAAGGGCTCAACTACCACTTGAACTTTACCTAACAAATACAAACAATATAACCTAATCATTTGTACCCTCATAGTAATCTGAAATTTACAAAAAAGAATAATGACTACAGAATTGTTTCTTTGAATCTCCCAGCTTCACCATTTAGCACAAAAGTGAGAAAAGTAAAAACCAATTAACTTGGTGTCACCACACCTATGCACATTATATGTACTGTTCTTTTTTACATTAATGCTCCGGTTCTGTAATTTATGAGTGACTTAAGAGATATTTGAACAAGATTCTATCTATAGGCAATTTATACCTTAATAGCTGAAGCTGCAAGGTGGCTACCACTTTTAGGGCATCCATGAAGCTACATGGTCACTACTCCTGAAGCATGTCCCTGGTTCTATTCAGATAAGCCCAGTATCTTTCTCACCTACACTCTCCCCTTCCCCTAATATGAACCCTTATTAAGGCACTTACAATTTTGTATGATTAAGAACATGTCTCATACCATGGAGTACTATTCAGCCACAGGAAAAGATGGAGAATTTACATCTTTATTTACCTGGATGGAATTGAAACACATTTTTCTTAGTAAAGTATCCCAAGAATAGGGGGAAAAGTATCTAATGTACTCAATACTAATATAAAACCAATATATAAACAACTACATACCCATATGAAAGAAAAAAACCACAAGTATAGTCTAGTTAGAAGAGGAGAGAGGCGGGAGATGGCGAGAGGGAGAGGGAAGTTGATTGGCAGGATCTCACCTAATGTGCATAATGTGAGGATGTTCAGCACACCCCTTGAGTGAAGGACTCACCTATAACTTGAACTTTAGAAATCAAAACAATGTAACCTAAACATTTCTACCCTCATATTAATCTGAAATTTTACAAAAGAACATGCCTCAGCCCTCCTTGTTCACAATTAGTTTTCTCTTCTTGTGGTTGGAGATGAATAATAGATTCCAGAAACATGAATAGATTAGGGATCAAGAATTGGGGGTGCAGCTAGGTATGGTGGCTCCTGCCTGTAATCCTAGCACTCTGGGAGGCTGAAACAGGTGGATTGCTTGAGCTCAGGAGCTGGAGATCAGCCTGACAAGACAAGAGCAAGACAACATCTCTACTAAAAATAGCAAAACATTAGCCAGGCATTGTGGTGGGCGCCTGTAGTCCCAGGAGGCTAAAGCAAGAGGATTGCTTATGCCCAGGAGTTTGAGGTTGCTGTGAGCTATGATGGTATCATGCACTCTACCCTGGACAACAGAATGAGACTCTGTCTCAAAACACAAACAAACAAACAAAAAAAGATTTGGGGATGTAATGGAGGTAGGCCATAGGCTCTGACATTTTATATAAGGTAAATTCACATATTCCCCATGATCAAAGCAAAATAATTACCTGATTCCTATATATGCCATAAAGAAAAAGCATGTGAATTCCTTAGGGAAAGATTATCTCTATTAGCTGTAAGTCCTTTGAGTTCTGGGAACAAGTCTTTTTTCCTATCTATGCATTGCTCCTGAGCTCCCACCACAGTGTCATGTACTATAGAGAGACTCAATAAATACTTGTTAAATATTTTCCTGAGAAATTCCATTGACCTAGGAAATGACCAGTTTTCCATTTTAATAATGATTAAAATGTTTTTTATTTTTGCCTCTTTGTACTTGGTGACTTGAACATAAACACAAATTTCCCTCCTATTCCTTTAGTCTTCCTTCCGTGCATAACTTCTGCAACTATTTCAAAGAGTTCCTTCAAAGATGTCACATTAATTAACAAAAGGTACTTGTAGTGAGGAATCAAGCAGCCCTTCAGATTTATTGGACTAGATTCTTGGTTTTGTATGTTCACATGCAAGTTTGTTTATTAGAGGCACAAAAAACTGATTATAGCAAAGACAATGGCAGAATAGTCAGAACAGTCTATTTATCCAGGCTTTTTATTTTCCTGGACTGTTTTCAGGGTTGTTTTTATTCTCATCTGTGAAACAGAAGAAGAGTTTGGCTGAGAAGTTGCAGCAGGGAGAAGGTCTGCCCTGCTGTGTCACTGTCTCCCTGCCATTCCCTTACAGGTAGGAGTGGTACTCCTGGCTCCCTGCCTTGGTGCCTTTGTTCACAGCTCCCAGGAATCTACCTGTGCACCCTCTACTTTTCCCTCCTTCTCCACCCGCCTGTGGCCCACTCCCTCAACCTGAGAGCTTATCTTGGCTGCCAATAAGTAGTGCCAATGCCAGCTCAGCCTTTCTCTTAAAGTGGCTAACGGCCAAAATTCCAACATGAAACCTTTCCCAGAAACTCATATCACCTTGGAGCACATGTCAAAGCTTTTGTAGTCTGAGTTGCTGGGATGGGGGAGAGGTCTCAGGTATACAGAAGTGCTACAATGGAAAGCTTTCTTTCCCCTATGTTATTATCTCAATGAATTATGGTCTATTAAGAGAACATGAGTGGAATTCAATGACTTTCTTTCTCATCTCCCTGCTTCTGGCACCTACCTGTTCATGTTTATACTCAGCTGCTGAATTATCTTTCCAAGTGGTTCATCATATGCCTGTTTAGGAGCTGACTTCCTTCTACTTGCTGTGTGAAATGATAGCATTTCATTCCAGTGTTCAAAATTTCTCAGATTTGCTGTAACTAACACAAAAAGGACACGACCAGTTGAAAGAATTTTATAATCCCTAATTCCATTCCCCTGAAAGAACAACAGATAGAAGCCCAGAAAGGTGAAGTGACTTATTCCATAGCATACAGCTATAAACTGGGGATGGAGGCAAGAGGTCAAATCATCAAAGTTTCTTTTCCCTAAAGCTCATGCTCTTCCTTCATCATAACCTAGTGAGCAGAATATGGGAAGATGCACCATTGTCATGGAGCTGAGTGTGCCTGTGTACAGATCTGGTGGTTGGAAGAAACCAACATGCTCAGGAACACGTATTTATGTTAACAGGATAACAAATGCTTAACTCTACAGATTTCAGGTTCAGAGAAGCTGTGTTTGAATTCAAGTTGTCACTCATTAGCTGTCCATGTACTTGGACAAGTGGTTTAACTTCTCTGATCCTCAATGTGCTCAATGGTGAGATGACATTATGGCTTTCTGAAAAAAGTGTTTTGCTAATACTGCTAAGAACAACAATTATCATTAAGCATTATTCTACAATGCTTATATAACACTTATGTCATCTGAGATTATGTTATCTCCCCTCACATACCCTTTCTTTCCCAACTTCTTACCCAACTTGTTACCTTTCTCCTCTCTGCCTTCGAATAAACTGTCTTTTCTTTCTTTTTCCATACATTAGGACCCTTACCTATCTCTTCAGTATCTTTGCTACATCCCCAAGATGGCTCTATAGTCTTGCTCACTTCATTCATAATTCTGTAAAATCTTGGTTAGCCAGAATCTCAAAAGACCTTACAGGAGGTGAGTGGACAAGATACCAATCAGAAGGTGGTTTATTTGTTACCTGTAAATTGTATTATTCAGCAGTGCACCTATTAAGATACATGTATTTTTTTAGAGACAAGGTCTTACTAGTTTAATCTTGAACTCCTGGGCTCAAGCAATCCTCCTGGCTAAGCCTCCCAAGTAGTCAGGATTATAGGCATGAGACATTGTGCTTGGCAATTAGTTAAAATGAGTTACTTTAGTTTAATATTTCTTTTTCTTTTCTTCTCTCTCTCTCTTTTTTTTTTTTTTTTTTTTTTTTTGAGACAGAGTTTTACTTTGTTGCCCTAGGTAGAGTGCTATGGACTCATAGCTCACAGAAACCTGAAACTCTTGGGTTCAAGCTATTCTCTTGCCTCAGCCTCCCAAGTAGCTGGGACTACAGGCACCTGCCACCACGCCCAGTTATTTTTAGAGACAGGGTCTCACTCTTGCTCAGGCTTGCTTTAAACCTGTGAGCTCAGGTAATCTACCCACCATGGGCTCCCAGAATGCTAGGATTACAGGCGGGAGCCACTGTGTCTGGCCAGTTTATTATTTCTGATATAACAAATTACCATAAATTTTAATGGCTTAAAACAATATAAATGTATTCTCTTATGATTCTGGAACTCAAAGTCTAAAATGGATCTCACTGGGCTAATGTCAGTAGATCAGCAGAACTGTGTTTTTTCTTAAAGCTTTAGGAGAGAATTTGTTTTTCTTGACTTTTCCAGCTTCTAAAGGCAGACTGCATGTCTAGGCCCTATTTAAAGCTGGCAATGTGGGCTGATTCTTTCTCATATTGCCATCTTCTGACTCCCACTGTCCTGCCTCCCTCTTCACTTATAAAGAATCCTTGTGATCACATTAGGTCCATCTAGATTAATTTCCTATCACAAGGTCAGCTGATTAGCAACATTATTTCCCCTTTGCCATGTAACCTAACATATTCACAGGCTTGGGAGATTAGGACATGGATATCTTTGGGGGCCATTATTCTGCTCATCACTTCCTGCCTTACTTCCTAAGTACTGCTGCTATTTTCAGGCATGCCCTGTGGTTGTGAGATGTCTTCCAGCAGCTCCCAATTCTGAGTCTGTCTCTCTTCTTATTCAGCAGAAAATAATTAATATCTTTGTTTTAGCCATTTTCAACAAAAGTGTTGATGTTTACTTTGATTAGGCCAGTCATAGCCACATGTAGGGGCAGTGAAAGATGTATTGTGTGGCTTAGGCCTGGTTGAAATATCCATCACTTAAGGGTGGGAGAGTGGGCTCCTACTTGAACTTGAGAGCTTGGAAAGAATAGATCAATGACATCTGAGCTGGGAGATTTGATGAGAATATAATAAATAATATAAATTTATTTTTGAATAGTGAATATAATGAATATAATAAAGGGATAATTTACAAATGTGCCTGCAAGAGTAGAAAAACCAAAAGGAAGAGCACAGTGCCTTGCCTTGTGCCTTATGAATTCAATCTTGATTGTGTGTCCTAGTCATCATTGTACATTTTCTCCTTTGGGCTATTTTATAATGAGGGTCAGTGGACAGGAAAACTTTTCAACAGATTTCATTTAATTCAATACTTTGATGCTACATCTAACCCAGAACTGCGAACTCTTACTTGCTTTTAATGAGGTATTCCTTCTAGTCTCATCAAACCTGGTAGAAATCCCTGTCATTAGAACAAGTTGATTTCTATCCTATTGTATCATTTTTCTAGTAATCCAATGCCCATTCTAAATAATGCTTGGCTCTGCCACTGTAGCTCAGAGCCACATACACTAGAGCTGGTGGGTTCAAACCCAGCCCGGGCCTGCCAAACAACAATGACAACTGCAACCAAAAAACAGCCAGGCATTGTGGTGGGCACCTATAGTCTCAGCTACTTGGGAGGCTGAGGCAAGAGAATTGCTTAAGCCCAAGAGTTTGAGATTGCTGTGAGCTGTGATGCCATGGCACTCTACCCAGGGTGACATAGTAAGACTCTGTCTAAAAAAAAAAAAAAAAAAAATAGAAATGTAGAAATGCTTGCCTCTAGGCTATAGAAGCTTCCAAGCTTATGCTATAGTTTATATCACACTAGATTTACAAATTCCTAATCCAATGAGTACCACTGAGGTAAGTGGTACTTACCTGGCATAGTGGAGATCTTTTTTCCCCCCATCCAAAATGTTTTCTTAGCTTAATTTATTTTTTGTTTATTTATTTTTTAATTTTAGGTTAATGTGAGTAATATTGTAACCAGTTTATAATTTTAGGTTAATGTGAGTTAATATTGTAACCAGGTCACAATATTTGAATTTATTAGGTAGAGTCCCTCTTGTAGTTCTGTTCTGCACCTGGAAGGCATGCCATACACCCCTATATTGTGCCCATTAAGTGGGAGTACCCAACCTCTCTTCCACTTTCTCCTCCCCGCATATTCCCCCAACTTGAATTGAATTGTGTTTTTCTCCTATGTGGGTGTGAATTAGATTGTTTACTAGCTTCATATTAGTACTGAGTACATTAGATATTTGCTTATCCATTCTTGTGATATTTTACAAAGAAGAATGTGTTTCAACTCCATCCAGGTTAATACAAAAGATGTAAAGTCACCTTTTTTTTTTTTTTGGCTGAATAGTATTTCATAGTATACATATACCACAGTTTGTTAATCTATTCCTGAGTTGATGGGTATTTAGGTCATTTCTACATCTGGGTGACTGTAAATTGAACTGTGATAAACAATCTAGTGCAAATATCTTTTGATAAAATGACTTTCTTTTCTTCTGGGTAGATGCCTAGTAATGGGAGATCTGATTTGAGTTGTTTGAGGATTCTCCATACTTCTTTCCAAGAGGCTATATTAGTTTGTAGTCCTGCCAGCAGAATAAAAGTGTTCCCCTCTCTCCACATCCACACCAGCATCTGCAACTTTGGTACTTTTTGATGTGGGCTAACTGGGGTTTTAGGTGATATCTCAGGGTCGTTTTGATTTTCATTTCTCTGGTGATTAGGGCCAATGAGCAGTTTTTCAAATGTTTGTTAGCCATTTGTCTGTTTTCCTCAAAGAAGGTTCTGTTCATGTCTCTGGACCAGGTATATATGGGATTGTTTACTTTTTTTGTTTATTGATTTGAGTTCTCTATATATCCTAGTTATCAAACCATTTTCAGATTCATAAAAAGCAAATATCTTCTCCCATTCTGAAGGTTGTCTGTTTTAATTGATTGTTGTGTACTTAGCTGTACAGAACCTTTCAGTTTAATTAAATATCATTCATTTATTTTTGTTCTTATTGCAATTGACACTGAAGTCTTCTTTATAAAATCTTTTGCCAGGCTGATATCCTCAAGAGTTTTTCTCATACTTTCTCCTAGGATTTTTATCATTTCATGCTTTCAATTTAAATCTTTTATCTATCTTGAATCAATTTTTGTACATTATGAAAGATATGGATCCAGTTTCAGTCTTTTCATGTGGTTATCCAGTTCTTCCAGGACTATTTATTGATTAGAGATTCTGTTCCCCATTGTATGCTTTTGTTTTGTTTATTAAAGATCAGATGGCTATAAGAGATTGATTTTATCTCTTGGTTTTCTATTCAGTTCCAACTATCTATGTCTCTTTTTTGGTACCAATACCATGCTGTTTTGATCACTCTGAACTTGTAATATAGCCTAAAATCTGGTAGAGTGATGCCTCCAGTTTAGTTTTTAATATCAAAAATTTCCTTGGCTATATGTTTTTTTTTTTTTTTTTCCTGGTTCCAAATGAAAAAAATAACTATTTTATTTTCCAGTTATTCAAAGTATTATTTTGGTATTTTAATGGGGATTGAATTGAATTTGTAGATTGCTTTGAATAGTACAGACATGTTCACAATGTTGATTTTTCCTAGCCAAGAGCATGGTATGTTCTTCCATTTATTAATGTCTTCAGGTATTTCTTACTTAGGGTTTCATAATTCACTTTGTAAAGTTCCTTGCCTCTTTTGTTAGATATATTCCTAAGTATTTAATTTTCTTTGCAGCTATTGTGAAGGGAATTGTGTCTTTGATTAGCTTCTCAACTTGGCTGTTATTAGCATTGCAAAGGCTACTTATTTGTAGACATTGATTTTGTACCTTGAGGCATTACTGTATTTCTTGATCACTTCCAGGAGTTCTGTGGTTGAGTCTCTGGGGTTCTCAAAGTATAAGATTATATCATTGGCAAAGAGTGAGTATTTGGCCTCCATTGCCCCCATATTGTTGCCCTTCATATCCATCTCTTGCCTGATTTGCATTGGCTAAAACCTCCAGCACTATGTTGAATAGTAGAGGCAAGAGAGGACTTCCTTGTCTGGTTCCAATTCTAAGTAGAAAGATTTTCAGTTTTACTCCTTTCAGTATGATATTAGCTGTAGGTTTGTCATAGATGACTTCAATCAGTTAAGAAATGTGCCACTTATGCCTATTTTCTTAAGTGTTCTTATTAGAAAAGAATTCTAAATTTTATCAAATCCTTTTCTGCATCTATTGAGAGGATCAAATGCTCTTTGTTTTTGTTTCTATTGGTATGGTGTATTACATTTATGAATTTGCATATCTTACACCAGCCTAGAATCCCTGAGATGAAGCCTACTTCATTGTGATTCATAATTTTTTTAATGTGTAGCTGCAATTTATAGGCTAAGATTTTATTGAGTATTTTTGCATCTATATTCATTAGTAAAATTGGTGTATACTTTTTTTTTAGTTGGGTCCTTTCCTGGTTTGATATCAGGGTGATGTTTGCTTCATAGAATATGTTGGAGAAGATTTCTTCCTTCTCAATGTTTTGAAATAGTTTTTCCAGTGTACATATAGTAAGCTCTTCTTTGAAGATTTGATAGAATTCTGGTGTGAAGCCATCTGGTTCAGGGCTTTTTTTGTTGGAAGATATTTTATTTTATTGTTTCTTTGATCTCAGTGTTTGAGATTACTCTGTTTAAGAGATCTATTTCTTCTTGGTTAACTCTAGGGAAATGGCGTGATTCCAGGTATTGGTCCATTTCCTCCACATTGTCAAAGTTCTGGGCATAGATTTTTTTGTAGTAGTCAGAGATAATCTCTTGTATGTCTGTGGTAGCTGTTGTTATTTCTCCATTTTTGTTTTTGATTAAGGTTATTAGAGATTTTACTTTTCTGTTTCTAGTTTATGTAACCAAAGGTTTATCAATTTTATTTATTTTTAGAAGGACAAACATTTTGGTTTATTAATTTTCTGAATGATTATTTTGTTTTCAATTTCATTTCTTTTTTACTTAATTTTGGTTGTTTCTTTTTTCTGCTAGGCTTAGGATTAGATTGCTCTTCCTTTTCATTTCCTTAAGATGATTCATTAGGTTTTGATATGTTCTCTTTCTGGTTTTTGGATATAGGCATCTAAGACAATAAATTTCCCTCTTAGGATTTCTTTTGCAGTATCTCACAGTATCTCAATGAACTTGTAGCTTCATTGTTGTTATGTTCAAAGAATTTACAATTTCCTCCTTTTTTTCCCCATGACCCAATTGTCATTCAGCATAAGATCACTTAATTTCCATGTCTTTCTGTGGGGATGAAAATTTTTGTTGGGGCTTCAGTGCTGTATTTATTGCCTTGTTTTCTGAAAAGATACAGGTATAATTTCAATTCTTTTAATTTTGTTGAGGTTTGATTTATAGCCTAGGATATGATCTATTTTGGAATATGTTCCATGGGCTGTTGAGAAGAGTGTATGTTCCTTAGCTTTGGGGTGGTGTGTTCTATATATGTCTATTAAACCCATTTGTTCTAGAGTCTCACATTTAAGTCCCTGGTATCTTTGTTTAGTTTTTGTTTAGAGGATCTCTCCAATTGTGTCAGAGGGGTGTTAAATTCCCTTGCTATTATGGTGTTATGAGCATATTGCTCAGAACAATCAAGATCTGTTTCACAAATCTGGGAGCACAAATATTTTGAATTGAAATGTCCTCTTTTGTAGTATGAATGTTGTAGTATGTTCTTTCTTGAGCAGTATGAATTGACCATCTTTGTCTTTCTTAACTTCAGTTGCTTTAAATCTACCTGTATCTGAAAATAAGAATGTGACCTCATGTTCTTATGATTTCAATTTGCCCAAAATACTGCTTTCCATCCCTTAACCCTGAGTCTGGATTTGGTCCTTCAAAGTTAAATGCATTTCCTAGAGACAACATAGGGATGGCGTGTGTGTGTGTGTGTGTGTGTGTGTGTGTGTGTGTTTTATCCAATCAGCCAACCTGTGCCTCTTCAGTGAGGAATTCAAGCTATTAACACTGAGAGAATTGATAAGTGTGGTAGAGTTCTTTTTATCTTATTTTGTGAAGGTCATTGTTTAGTTTTATTCTTTGTGCTATTGTGGAAGCTAGGTGTTTTCCTTTAGTTTCTAGGTGTTTCCTTTGCTGACCATTGTGATGGTCAGTGTGGACTATCAGTCTAAGTATTTCCTATAGAACTGGTTTTGTTGTGGTGAATTTCCTTAATGTTTGCATATCAGTAAAATATTTGATTTCTCCATCAAGTTTGAAGCTTAATTTAACAGGATACAAAATTCTGGGCTGAAAATTGTTTTCTTTAAGAGGGATAAAGGTAGATTCTCTTCTGGTTTGGAAAGTTTTTAAGCTGAAAAGTCTGCTGTTGCCCTCATGGATCAGCCCCAATGAGTCAATTGGACTTATTCCTGGCTACTTGCAGAATTTTCTCTTTTGTCTTGACTTTGGAAAGGTTTCTTAAAATGTGTTTTGGAGAAACTATTTCTGTTGAGATGACCCAAGTTTTGATATCACTCTAAAATGAGCATATCAGAATCTTTAATGAAACTTGGAAATTTTTCATTTGTGATATCCTCCAGTAGGGCTTCCATTTGGGGGGACATTTTTCTTCCCCTTCAAGGATACCTATAATTCATATGTTTGAATGCTTCATGAAGTTCCATAATTCTCTGAGTGAATGTTCTGCTTTCTCTCTTTTTTTTCCCTGCTTCTTTAAATACTTGGGTTAACTAGAAAGCTTTATCCTCTAGCTCTAAGCTTCATTCCTCTCCATGGTCTAATTTGTTATTAATACTTTCTACTACAGCTTTATGTTCTCTGATTGACTCTTTCAATTCCTTAGCTACTCCATAGCTTTTCTGCAACCTTCATGTTTTTCATTCATTTTTTGTTCTGTTTTTCCATTTTCTCATCAATTACCTTGATTGCCTTTGACATCCATATTTTAAATTCCCCTTCTGTCATTTACATTACTATTATTTTCTTTATAGGTGAAATTCTCTGTGGTAGTTGCCTCATGTTCTCTTGGGGGCTTGCTCTGTTTTGGTTGTTCATGTTGCCAGAATGTTTTGTGTTGGTTCCTCCTCATGTGTGTTTTCTTTCTGTTTGCTTCTTTCCCCTAGTTTTTACTTTTCATTTCCTCCTTCGCTTTAAAATTACCTTGCCTCAGAGCTTAGGTGTTGAAGTTGCCTTTTGGTATATGGACAAAAGGAAGAGAATGGTAAAGAGAGAGAAGAAAGAAAAAAGAGAAAAGGGAGAAAAACAGAAGACGCATGAAAGAAAAGAATTGAGGAAAAGGAGAAAAGGACAGAAAGAGAGAAAAACAGCTAAAGGAGAAATGGTGGTGTTTGGAGGGTGCTATGGTCATACCCGAAACTAGGACTTTGGGGTCCCAGGCTGGGCAAATCCCTCAATGTCAGGAGCTCCTTACCAGCCTATGCAAAAGCAAGACCCCACCTCCACCAAATATAGAAAAAGAAAAAAAATAGCAGTATATTGCAGTGATAACTTACCCATACTGTCTTTCTAATAGCCAAAGCTAGAAGGATACCCTAGACTATGAGCTTATGACCTCCTTGAGCCAGACGAGTGCTGTGACTCCCCAGCACTTAAAAAAATAGATAAGATTAAAAATGCAATTATATAAGATAAAGAAAAAAAGGAATATCTTAGCTGTTATATGAGAAATTTATGTGGGAAAGATGGGAAAAGTAGAAAAATATCTACCAAACTGGAGAAAAAAGTAGAGAAATAAAAAGGAAAAAAGAATACAATAGGCTTAAAAACCAAAATAAAAATAGGGAGCCCTTGCCTTTGAAGAAAGGAAAAATGAAAAAATAATCATATATAGTCAAACAGATTTAAAACCCCCCCAAAAACAGCAGCAACCACAACAACAAAGAAGAGAAGAAAAAGAAAATAAAGGAAAAAATTGGGGAAAGGAGCAAAAATCAAAGAAATACACAGGGTGTCCATAAAGTTTGTGTGCAATTTACAATAGTGTACAATTTAGTGTGTATAACTATATACGTATTGCAATATATTTCCTGGACACCAGGTGGCTTTGTGGTGTTAGGTGATGGAAAACACATGCTTGTTTTTCTGTGACAAATGAGGGCCAGAAGCCACTCTTCTTGCAGAGGAGATCAGGTCCTATCTTCCTTAGTTACCCTCAGTTAGGGCCTGGTTGCTTCCTTAGCATTCAGCCCTCACAGCATTGGTGTCCTACAGCTCTTGCCAGCTTCCTTAGGAAAATCTTTAAACAATGCCTTAAGGCAACCAACTGGCCTTCCTAGGGATGTGGGGGGCCTCTCCACACACCCCAAGGATGGATAAATTACAAGGGAGTGATTTGTTCAGGTAGAGATTGGCTTCACTTGTGATTACCAGAGAAGTATTAGAGTGCTCTGTAGATATGTATGTGAGGTCAGCTACCTGCACCCTAGAGCAGAAAGAATGCTCTTCACAGTGAAGGTGGGGGTGACCTGGACACTGACTCAGCTCCCACATGGCTCCTGGGTGCTCAGATGACCCTTTGATAATAGCTCTTTGCTAAAATACTCTTGTTTCTGTCAAATGCCCTACCCACATTACTATTCTCCTCAACTCCATGTCCATTTCACCTTTTTCTTTCATTGGGGCCCCTTTGACTGATGGGAAGAAAATGTCCGATTCTCTCTCTTGCATTTGATATTTCTTTCAAGTATTTAGAAATATTTTTATTCCTCCAATGGCTAAGGTTTTTATAAAAAGGGTCAGGAGGAATTCTTTGGCTATCTTCCTTGTTGCTTCCTTTCCCTGATTCCATGAGTCCAGAATGGCCTTGAATGGGAAGAAGACAAAGTACAAAATTGATGGAAAAAATATTTATTAAATTCTCAAAATTGTCATTCTACCCCATTAAAAGTATTTATAAAACTCTTACAATTAACTCAATTTTCAAATATTGTTTCCACACCCATGAAGTACCTTCCAGATAGGTGTCTGAATAATCTATAGACTATGTAGATTAAAGACTTATAGGCTGTGATGAGGTTCTACATGTGATCTTTTCAGGGGCAGGAGAGGCATCATTCTCATTAATCTGGGACAAAATGTGGCTCATGTGGGTTGTTCAAAATGTTTTCCGGTGTTTTTCTGGAGTCCCTGGGCCTGGGTCCACAGACCTATGAGCCTTGTCAGGACAGTAACCTGTTTCCTCTTTTCATGAAAGATAAATAATGGCTTTGAGCCAGCCACAGCATTCTGAACAGACTGAAAAAGTCAGCAGGAAATAAAGACAAGTGATTCTCAGCTCACAACTTCTAAAAAGAGAAAATCTTTCTTGCTGTTGCAATTTCATCTGCTTATCCCAGCCTGATGTATAATCAGCTTCTTATTCCCTGATTCTGACGTGGGACATCTATCTCTGAGCCACCACGGGCATCACTCTTCTCTCCTTTGAGGTGGGAGGTGGGTGTCTCTGGCACGTGCATTGCCAAGTTATTTCAAATGGCTGCTTGGCTGCACATCTGTGGAAGACTTGCCTTGCTCTTCTCAGCTGAGCTAAGAGCCTCCAGCTTATCTTTTCTTGCCTACTCCTCCTCCTGAAACTGTTACCTTTTTTTTTTTTTTTTTTTTAAAGATCAAACAGCAGCATTCTTTTCTTCTTGGCTTCCTGGATCTATTCCTATTAACCCATGTCAGTAGCTGAGATTATAGTTAGCAAAATGTCTGATGGAGCAGAGAGGATGGTCTCAGCTTGGCTTAGCCACATGGGGCCCATTTTCCTATACACGTTAAATCCTGACCTAGACTCCTGGGAACTGCCACAAGTCTGCAGCTTACTGCAGCTCACAGGTTGGAGAAAGGATTATAGAACTATCTTTTATAACCTCTTCAGAACTTATCTGGTATTTTAGAGAACATATTTTTTGCCTGACATAACAAATTCATGGATGTAAAAGAGAAAGCATCACTTTGGGTTCCCTGTTACTTAGGTCACTGTGTCCCAGGTTTTACATGAAAAGCATTTTACATTCGAAGCAGATCCTTGAGTCTTACTATCAAAGAAAATTTATTAATTAAAAATATCAACAATCCCTCTTTATAAATTGTGTGGACAGGCTTGGACAGCCGTTGGCTCTTTAATCCTTCTCAGACTTATTTCATCTTCAGGGAGCACTGCTTCTAGTGATAAATCTGTGAAGCTTCTTCTGTTTGATGTCTGACATGTTGCTACAAACACAGACATAGGAAAAATGTAAGAACTGTTTTTGTGCACCCTCTTCAAGTCAGTAATCCTCCAACCACTCTATTTTCTGTCTCAGTCACTAAATTTTATTTTCAAATCTTAATTTTTCCTTTTCTCTGTGTAAAGCCATTTTATTACCTACCAACCTCCTCCACTTTAAAAAACTCAAGATTGTTATTAGGCAACCAGATAATATATGTCCCTATTGTGATGCAGTACATCACCTATGATATGTTCAACCCCGAAATGTTTAACTTGAATCCTTTAAGGCTTTAGCAGCAGGAAAGTAGTTCTGCAAGGCAATGTCATAAAACACAGTTGGATAGGGAATGTGCTAGATTGGAAAAAGGATAATAGACAAAATATGCAGATATGACATGGGATCCTAGATTGGGCCTGATGTGAAGCTATCACTACCAAAGGATGTTTTGGTATGACTGGGCAAATTCAAAACTACATGAGAAATAGATAAACATTTGTTAATATCAAAAGGTAGAGATTAGCAACTGAAAAAGTAGATTGTAAAATAGCATGAGTGATATATGATTTTGGATTAAAAGTACACACATATTTTTACATACATACATTTATATAATATGCATTAAAAATTGGAGGCATATACAATTCTTAATGTTATTATAAAAGTCCAGAAGTTTTATTTTCTATTCTTACTGATTTATATTTTCTAGATTTCTGTAGGGAACATACTTCTTATAATAATTACTTTAATTAGTTAATTAAGAAAGGAAAATATTAGTAATGTGTAATGACTCACTGCATTTAGTCAGGCATTAAAGGGAGTTGTGAGAATTTTATTAATTGTCATAATTTGGTTATCTTAATATTGAAATCCTTAAGTATCAGGACAAGATTATTATTCTAGAATACAGGTCTTTATTTACTGCTACTCTTGGTCCTCATAATTAATTTTTGAAACATTAATTCCACTAATTAAAAAATAGTGAGAAAATAATCACTGATAAAAATGAATCCAATTCTTGATTAATCAGGACCAATCTGAAGCTTTATCTTTATTCATACATCTCTCCTTTTGTTAAAAAGGACTATTCAGAGAAAATGGCTCTAAAGAGGTTGTTTGGATACCTGAGAAAAAGGGCAGAAAGTAGATGAATTCTAAATGACTAAAGGATCAAATCTTGATTTTCAAATTTGAGTTATGGATTTTTTAGATTTCAACAAACATAGAACTAGATACATACTGTAGTTTCAACACTCACCACTGAGTTTACAATCTCATTTCTCTCTTTGAATGGACTCTTGGAACATAGAACTATACACATGTGCCTATTAGGCTGTGCCACATTTATCTCATTGTGTTAGTTTTTATGTGATACTCATGAAATCCATGCAATGTTAAGATGTCTTCTTACCTTCTGATCATTCACTTTTGTGATCCACGTGTTATTAATAAAATAAATATTTAGGGGTATATGGTTGATGAAAGGACCCTGCTGTGCAGATGAGAAGCATCTCTAAAGGGACTTAGCAAAAGCACTCATTAAATGAGTTACAAATCCATCTGACTATTCACATTTCTTGTTTTGTCTCCAAGGATGCCTGGAGACACTGTTGGGCTCACTGAAATCCAGATGCACTGTGCCATGTGTTGCTTGCTCTCTTAGAGACTCTATAACAAGATAAAGTGGGGCTTTTCTAACAAAGTTTACCCTAAGAATACTAATATTAGCTTATTTTATTTTTTAGAAAATCTTGCTTCATACTGATATCAAACTCATTGATCTATGGTTTGCACAATCAATATTCTTTATCATTTTGAAATATTGTAATTCTCCCACTGTCAGTGATGCCACAGAATTAACTGATAGAAGTTAGCTGATCTGGTAGTTTGAGATTCAATTGTGTCTCATTAGGATCCCTGGACTCATTTCGTTTTGTTCTTACAAGCAGTAGGCCTGCACTGAGCTTCATTTTCACTCTTTTTATCCAGTATCAGTTGCATCCTTTCCAATTGAAAGGCTAATTCTTTTGTTAGAGAAGATGGATCCCTCACAAATTTTACTACCTTTTTGACATCTATAAAATTATAGTTCTATTCTTTCTTTATTATTCTTGCCCCAACAGTTAATCCTTTCAGTGTTTTTATATTTATAAGTTTCAATTTATTCCCAGCATTAAACTTTTGGACATCATTCTTGCTGCATTATTTGTTGATCCTTGCTTATATGTGTTTATTTCTATCCCTTGTTCATTCCTTTTCAACTTTAAGCTACTTCAAAGGTCTCTGTGTAGCCATTAATTTTTAGACCACTTCATCCCTTTCTTCCTCACTGGAATGACTTTCAATTGCTTATTTAAAATTATGGTTTAGAGATCAGCCTGACCCCATGAAAGTAATTTTACATCATTTCTCACGATCCAGTTCTTTTTTGATATTCATAAAGTCTGCTGGGCCTATGCCTGTGGCTGTGATAACAGACCTATGATTTTGGCAGCTCCATGACTCACTTTTGTGCCTATGGCTGGTATCACACATCGATCAAGGTACCCTTTCTGTGGCCTACATCATTCCTCAGTTCTACTCAACATGGGGGGGGGGGGTTCCACCAGGTGATCAGAGTTACTACTTGATTTGCACCTGTTCTAGAGGACCTGATTTTTTACAATATTCTTAGGTTCTTGTCATTTCTACTTCAACAATAAATTCCTCCAAATTAATCAAATTTTTCACTTTTAAGAGATATAAAAGTATTATTAATATGTCAAGAAAATAATTACATACATAATAAATAGTGTAGATTAGGCTAACAAGCCAGGTAGGTGGACTCCTTTAAATAGCTGATTAGTTTGTTAATCAAGTTATAAAACAGTTCAGATGGTTTCTTACTCCTTATGTTCTCCCCAGATTGGTTCAATTAAGAAGAGAATTCTTTACCATCATGATACTCTAGGAATATTCATAACAACTCTCAAGTTTCCAGTAGTATTTCTGATTATCTATCACTGAATAGCAAACCATCCCAAAACTTATGCCCCAAACCACACTAATCATCTATGTTTCTTATGGTTCTGTAATTTGTGTAGGACTTGCAAGATGGCATATCTCTGCTCTGTGTAGTATTAGCTGGGGCAGATTTACTGGAGGCTGGAAGATCATTTCAAGCTAGTTCATTCAAATGGGAGTTGAACTGGGGCTTGAGCCAGGGCTCCTCAGTTCCTCCAGATCTTTTTGCAAGATGCTTACATTTCCTCATAGCATGGTATTTTGGTTTTGAACATAACCCAAGAAGAAAGCAGAAATACATGGAAATTTTAATCACACTGCATCTCTTCTGCTGTATTCTATTGGTCAGGGAAGTAAGAAAAACTCATCTAAGTTCAAGGAAAGGAGACGTAGACTCTACCTTTTGAAGAGGTTATCAAGGATCTAGAAAAACAGGTAGGTCAGGAGGTATTGTTGAGTCCATCTTTGGAAAACGTTATCTGCTATAGTAGCAAATTAAGTCTGTTCAGTGGTTGCTATCTTTTAATAAATCAAAGGATGTTTAGTGGGCATGGTTACCTTATATGGCATCTACATCATAATTTGAAGAACATAGCATTAGTTCCTCTTACTCATTCAACTCATTTTTTATTCTCATATAAAAAATGTTTTAAAATATCTGCAGTCTTTGGCCTGAAGCCAAGAGCATATTTGCTGCAGGTATGATATATCTATTGCTCACTTTTTAATAGATTGATACTCAAAATACCTACTGATTGCTTTGGTGTGGGCACTGAACAATCAGATCAGAAACTGATCTTAAACAGTTATTATAGTCATACTGCTTAGGGTATATGATTTTTTCTTCTGCATTCAAACAAATGAAGAAATCTTGATCATGCACTATTGTTCAAGAACCTGGGTTTGTCACTGAGGAAACAAAAATGAATAAGCAGATTCTGTGTCTGCTCTTGATGAGATTTAAGAGGTCTCTTGCAATCATTGATTGTATATCTTCTGCCTAGAATGCTCTTTCCTCAGACGTCCAAGTGGTTCCCTCTATCACTTCCTTCATTTGTCTGATCATGTGTGATTACATCAGAAAGTTCTTTTCAAGCCCCAATAAGGTAGCACCTCCCCCTTACTTTTTCTCCTTCATGTATTTTTCATAACACATATAACCACCATATATTATTTGGTTCTTTAACAAGAATTAAAGTACATGAAATTATGACCATAGCACTAGAAAATACCTGGCATGCAGTAGGTGCTCATCAAATACATTTTGAATTGAATTGAATGCTTGTTGATATATGGAAATGGAGGGAGATGGCAGAGATGAAGATAATTGAAGTTTAGGACAGGGTATTAGGAGGAATAGTGATGCCACAAACAGAAGTAAGGAGGAATTGGGATAGAAGTGTTTTCATTGTAGTTACTTTTTTTGTACCATATCTAAAGATTTGTCCCATTGGAGGAATGCATTTGATTGCATTCTAGAATATCCCACAGATATGAAACCATCAGATAAATATTACACAATGTTTCTTGACAAGCATGACACTTTGTTAGTTATCTGGTCTGATGCTCCTTACCTTCCAGCATCTTCTGGGACATGTTTACTACAGGAAATACTACTCCAAGGGTCTTAGGATGATCAGTCTCCATGGTTAGTTATTAATCAAAGAAAAATGATAAAGACTCATGTTAGCTTTTTAGCTTTGGCAAGCCTCTTTCCTAAAAATAATATCCAAACATAATGAGGTATGGAATCTCAGTTGCCTAAAACAAAAGACTTAAAAAAATAAAAATAAATAAATAAATAAAAAGAAGGTTAATGTTGGTCTCATTTCCCACACAGGTGCATGGGGTTGGGGAACATAATGGAAAAGGGCTGGAAGTCCCAGACACAAACAGGACCTCAGGGTCAGAGAGGACTTCCCAAAAATAACAACTGCTGAAGAGCCAAGGTCCCTCTGGGTGTGAGCCAGTGGACATCAAGAGTATACAAAGCACTCAAGTGGAAACAGAGGCGAATGATTTGGCAGTTGTTTCCTGGCCACATAAAACTATGAAACAAGTTCTATTAACACAAAGCAAATAGAGAGATCATTGCAGCTGTAATGTGACTACACTTCACATATTAATTTCATAAAGCCTAAAAACAGTGAATTCTTAGTGACTATATTGTGTAAGAAACCCTAGAACAAAGGCCATAATTAGGTATTTCATGATTTCCAACTTTAGGGATCCCACAGAAATAAGAGATACCTAGGAGTGCCCTCTGGGGAAGGATAAGGTGAGAAGACAATAAGTTTTCTCTACCAACATCAACTTGAACAGTTGTTCTCAAATTTTGCTGCACATCACCTGCGGAGGCTATAAAAATTACTACACATAAGCTGCTCTCTAAGGCAAGGTACAAGAGAGGAGGAAACTATACAGAGAAATCTACATTAGGTTTCTCTTGAATTCAGTATGTTTCTGACTATTAAGCCATGCATGTGTAGGGAGAAACTGTATGTCTAAGCAAGACCTGCCAACAACTAGCATCCTGATCAATTTCTAGAGCTCACACAGGGCTTGGAGACATCTAGTTCTGACCAGCCATAATGAAGAGTCCTTAATCTTAATCTAGGCCCTAGATTAAGAGATAATCTACATATACATTTAAAAAGCTTAAAAACAAGCCTTGAATGGATCAAGTTGGTCCACAGTTAACTGCCTGCGTGAACAAAGCCCAACACTTGATGGCTACTGCATTTACAGCACAACCATGTAAAATATACACAGTGCCTGCATCCAATCAAAAATTATTAGATATATCAAGAAGCATTAAAATGTGACACGTAACAATAGGGAAAATTCTCCGGAAATGACAAAGATGATTGTATTAGCAAACAAGATAGCTATAGTGAATATACTCAAAGAGCCAAAGAAAAATAAGTATATAGTGAAGAGAGGAATTAAAAATTATAAGTTCCCCCAGATGACTACAATATACAGTTAGATCTGAGAAACTGTTAGATATTTAGTCCTATGGCAAAGTAGATGGGGACTAATTTTATTTTAGGGGGAGCTTGGGCATGAGACAGTGAAAGGAATGGGTAATAGTAATTGCCATGGTACGTGTTATGAGTCTCCTTCCTAGAAAGCATTTTATGTCTTTCTATCACTGTATCTTCCAGCTTAAGCATAGGGTGCTTTGTGTATGGAGGGACCTGATAAAGGGATATTGATCCTTTGAGTTGATAACTATGATGTGCAAATGCTCTCAAATTTATTTGTGTGTGTATTCACAAGTAACAATATATTTTGTCTCGCATTAAAGCATTACCTTATCTATTTTAATTCTTTAAAAAATTATGCATTTTTACATTTTGGTATAGTATTATAACCATGGTTTCTATCCACTTACAGAAAATGAAACATGAGCATTTGAAGACCCTCCTGCTTTGGCTGGGCTGGCCATGGTAGCTCATGTCTATAATCCTAGCACTCTGGGAGGCTGAGGCTGGTGTTTTGCTTGAGCTTATGAGTTTGAGACCAGTCTGAGCCAGAGCAAGACCCCGTCTGTACTAAAAATACAAAAAAACTGAGGCAAGAGGATCACTTGAGCCCAAGAGTTGGAGGTTGCTGTGAGCTATGATGTCGGCAAAGCACTCTACCCAGGGTGACAACTTGAGACTCTATCTCAAAAAAAAAAAAGAAAAAAAACAAACAAACAAAAAAAAAAACAAACAAAAAAAACAATCCTCCTGAATTTTTACAAACACTTAACACTTGAGTCTCTGATAAGAATGGTATGATGAATGTTGCAATAGAAAAATTTAATAATACCCTAAAGAGATAATCTAGGAAAGATGCCTCAAGAAGCTGGTTAAGGAGGTGTAAAGAAGTGGGAATATTGGCTGTTTGAGAATGTATTTCCTGCAGAATGCAGGGGTTAAGTCACAAGCTTTAGAAATGAGAACACCTTTTGATTGCTTTTAAAACTGTAATGTCTGTGCAGACAAGTTATTAGAAATATCATTTTAGAATGAATCAGATCATGACATGTGATTAAAGTACTTCAGATTTGTTCTTGAGATCCCCCAACTTAACATTGAAGCCTTGAGTGAGAAAAAACTTATATTTAACTCCCAAATGCCCAAATATATGAGTAACTTTTTCTTCTAAAGGAAATGGCTTTTATCCTGTACAGAATTCCACCTGCACAGTCTTATATCACTAGATAAGCAACTTGGTTGAGGATATTATTAATTTGTGGAAAATCAATGCTAGTTATTTGATAATGTGAAGCTAAAGGCTTAGTGACTCATTTACAAAGTGTCAAACACAACAGTGATTTTTATAGTTTTAAATAGTTAAATACAACATAAGACTTGAGTTCATGCAGCTCCTTGCCTGGAACATTGTGAAAGATTGCATGGTATTTCACAGACTCCAAGAGAAAAATGCTGAGCTGGAAAACATTCAATGAATCGCAATGAATCCCCCAAAAGAAAAAAAAAATCATTCTGTAGAGAATATTTATATCTGAACAATGAGAAGTCATTTTCTACCTTAAAACAATATCATGCAATACACTTAAGTTCAGTGGAGTCCAAACTCTGAGTTACTCTGAACCTATGTTTTTTGGTGAATAGCTTTTTTTTTTTTTTACTTGGGAGATAGTGATGGAAAATAATGAGAAAACTGAACCTCAGATGACAAATTCCTTTCATGGGAAAATATCAACCCCAGTAATATTTTAACCTGCTATAGATAATAAGATAAATAGACATTCAGAAACAAACTTGAAAATCCAAAGCTGACAACAGGAAATAGTATTAAGCCAAGAAATTGTTAGGTATGTAAAAAAGATTATTGTGGAAAAAGGCTAAGGGCTGGAGTGAGGGAAGAGAGAGAAAGAGAGAAGTATAGGCATAATGAAAAAAATTCAAAGATACCACAGGGAATAAAAATGTAGACTAAGTAAGACCCACACAACCTTTTGTAGTCAGCTCTGGTTGCCCAGTCTTCCCTGTCTCCAGCTCTTACTGTGACCAGGACTCTGATAGATGCAGTTATGGTCTGCTTTGTTTGCCTCTCTCCTTGTTACTGTGTTAAAGGGTTACTTCTTGCCTGCCAGGTTTGAACCTACCAAAATTGATATCCATTTTGAAGGTAGCTTAAGTTATCTGTGAATGAACAAAGACTATATACATCTCCCAATTATAAAGGCTCAAAAGAAAGCTATTATCAGAACTTTATTACTAGGAAGATCCCATGCTTACTCCTGTAAGCCTGATATCTGATGTACTGAAATCAATTCTTAAACACAGAAGAGATGCTTGTGTGCCATCAGTCTAATTTTTATTAGGCCTCTCAAAGGCCTAATTTATTAGTGACCTGGAGTGTAAGAGACCACTAAGGGAAATGCTAGATTGCTTGGTTTGCATGTGAAAGGTGTGCTAGAAAGTGAGTCCTTTACCTTCTCTAGGAATAGCGAACTCTGGGAAGGGCCGTCTCCCTCTACAATCAGCAAGGCCCCAGATGTCAAAGCATCAAAAATACATAAATAAAAAGGCATATTAATACAATAGTCCCTGGTGCCAGAGAGCAGGAAAAAAAGAATGAGGCATACATTCCCAATACGTTAAAAGAACCCCAGAGGTGGTGAAAATTGATTCTGAGAGTGTTGGGGGCAGTGAACAAATGTTACTTTCTATGTCTAAAGCACAGGAGTACATAAGTATATAAACAGGTATATAATGCTATCTACACAGTATTAAAATTTCATCAGCAGGGTCAAAGAAAGCTCTTTTGTGAGAGGAGGAGGGTGATAGTGAAATAGAGGTTGAGCAAGACTAGAAATGGATATCGTGAATAATGGATATATGTATTCTGATAAGTGAAAAAAATTACAGTATTATATTACTAATGAAATATTAATAATTATGTTACTATAAATCAATGTATTATTTTACTGATTTATATATAGACATCTTCTACATTTGTTTGCCAAGTCTTTCTACATAAAGATCTGATCAACTTTGAGAGTGCTAAGAAAATCGAAGTCTATGGAAGTGTTTGTCTCAGCTGTGATATTGTATGAAAATTTGGGTTTCAGACATGCATTATGGGAATGCCATACAAGAATGTTCACATCTCTGGTGCTTGGCTATTTCCAGCTTTGCTATCTAGCTCTGTAACTTTGTGAGTTAGCTAAGTCCATAGCTTTTGATGGGATTCAGGGGCCATAGAAAATATACTAGCTACTTTACTTGGCTAGGCCTTGATTCAAGCCTTGGTAAAGAAAGTGTCCTCTGAACTCTCCTAAAGATACAGTGAAGATGGATGAGCACATCTTATATGAAAAATCCACTGTGACATTCCAATCTCTCAAAACGTTTGGACACATCCTCTAGAGTATGGCATGGAAGTTCATTTTAACTTCATAGCTCCCCTCCATCAATTCTCATATTTCAGTGAGTTTGTAGATCTAGAGCCTTGAATAAGGGGAAACTGGGTACCCTAGAGGAAGGATTCTGATATAATGCCAATAATGTATGCAGTCCACTAGTCAGAGTAAGGTTTTATGGAAATCAATGGGACTTTGGTCAAATACATGTCACAGTGGGCCCCTTGGATCCCTGAATCTACCTTGAGATTATTTTCTTAGTTCTTAAATAATTGGAATATACATATTCAGCAATTGGCAGAGCCCACAACTGATTTGTGGAGTGAGAGCTAAGGTAGGAAAGACCAGGTGGAAGCTATTGTAATTTCTCTTATCTTCCAAAATAGCAAATCAATATAAGTACTAAATTCCATGGATAATTTCACTAAGGACTTGAAAGATGCAGAGGTGGTGATTCCTAGTTTAACTCTGTGCACTTCATATATTTTTCCAGATGGATCATAGAGAATGATAGTGGCCATTATGGACTGAAAGTTTTTATCCCCCCAATTCATATGTTGAAATCCTAACCCCCAAGTTGGTCATAATGGGACATAGGGACTTTGGAAAATAATTAGGTCATGAGAATGGAGCCATAAGGAATGGGACTAGTGTGCTTATGAAAGGGACTGGAGAACTCTCTAGCATTCTTTCCCTCCTCCAAGAGTACAGTGAGAAGTTAGCTAGCTGCAACTCAGAAAAAGACCTTCACCAGAACCTGACCATGCTGTCACTCTGTCTTTAGACATCTGCCTTCAGAACCATGAGAAATACATTGCTAGTGTTTATAAGCCACTATGGTACTTTATTAAAGCAGCCAAAACGAAGACAAGTGCACTGCTATAACTATAAACGGGTAGTGACTGTTCCAGGTGTAGTTTTATTTCTAGAGCAAATCAACACATCCCCTGGCAATTCATGTGCAACTATTAATATGGTTAATGCTTTTTTCTCTATACCTGGTAGTAAAGAACATTGGAAGCAATTTATTTTCAGCTAGCAGGGCCAGCTGAAAGGCTTTCCCTATTGTACTTCAAAGTTGTACTGACTCTCCAGCCCTATGTCATACGCTATCTGCAGGAACCTGGTTACCTTTCTGTTTGTTTCACAGGACATGAAGCTGGCACATTACCCTGACGATGTTATACTGCTTGGATCTGATGAGCTGGGGTAAAAATAGAAAAGGCATTGGAGCAGGTCTAAGATGTTTAGCAAGCTGCAAGACCACTTTCAGTCCATAATGGCCACTAACATTCTCCAAGATCCGTCTTTTTTCTGCATTGACCAAATTTGCACAGAGATAAGGTAGGAATCAGCACTTCTGCATCTTTCATGTCCTCAATGGTGGGGTTATGACTCAACAAATGCAATGGTGCTCTAAGTGTCAGTGGCAGCCAAGGATGCTGCCTAGAGTCTCCTGTGGTTCTCTGTAGTTGAATCATAGTTTATAACCTTTGGATTTTATAGCAAAAGCATGACATTCTCTGTAGTTAACTATTATTCTTTTGGGAAAAGCTTTTGTTTACTCACTGGGTTTTAGCAGAAATTAAAACTGACCTTGTGCCACCATGTTGCCAGTGCCCATCATGAGCTAGCACCCACCACTGTCCCAGCTTTAGATGTGAAGAAATTTTCTCCAACTCTCTCACTATTTATATGTGTGTGTATCCCCTAGTAGTCTGCTTCTTCTTTCATGGAAACCTAACTTGCACAAATCTATACTTGTATACATGAGCCACATGAACTTGGAAACTGGGTGGCTTAGCTGGGCCAGAAGTAGGATACCTTCATATTCTACCATAAATGGACAAGGAAATCACTTAGGTGACATAGTTTTAGGAAATCTGGAAGTTCCACTTCTTCTCTAAATCCTACCCCATTGTGCTTATGAAGATTTTCCTGAAGAACTGTTTAAATGCTTGAGCAGGTGGAGGGGTAATCTTGTTTTTAAGCTGATTGTAAGTGCAAGTTAGTTTTCTATATTAGTTAGGATGGTAGCCGTTGTTCTAACCTACCTCAAAATGCTAAATGGCTCAAACTTACATCCCATGGAAATTCATACACAGCTATCAATTTGTTTAATGCTTTTTCACTATTGCTGTGTGTTAACTGTAAGAAATACACACACAAATATGTTTGTGTGGTCTGGCAATTATGTTTGTAAACTTGCAGGTGCACACTTATGTTGGCAGCACTGTACAAACAATTAGGTAAGGTTTCACAACTTTGGTATGTCAGTGTCTCACAGGTGTGTTCGATGTGTGGTGGGATCTTGCTGAGCAGCGTTCATTATTGTTATCTTCATGTGCCATCAGGAGAATGTCAGAGCTTAAAATGGAGCAAAAAACTAACGTCTGTAAATTTTCTGTTAACTTGGCAAGAGTGGAAATGAAATCAGGGACATGTTAGTCTATGTTTATGGGGATATTACCATAAAGAAAACAGGGTTTTCAAATGGATTAAATATTTTTCTGAGGGAAGAGAAAGCAACACTGATGAAGAGGGCTAAGGACGGCCAGTAGGAAGCAGAACTGACAAAACATTGCAAAAATGCATTGAATTGTGTATCAAAATCATTAGCTAACCATGAGAAGCAGAGAAGATCAAATAAACATCAACAGAAAACAGCTAGGAAAATCTTGACTGATAACTGAAGGCTCTTGTATGTATCGCAACCATGTACCAGCCCACATGGCAATGTCTGTGAGGGAGTTTTTATAGTAAACAAATAACTGTATTGGAACACCCTCCCTACTCATTTGATTTGGCCCCCAATGGCATTTTTATTTACTCAAAGATAAATGAAATGTTGAAAGGAAGACATTTTGATGATATTCAGGAATTTAAGGTTAATATGACTACAGTTTTGATGGCCATTCCAGAATGAGTCCCAAGATTGCTTTGAAGGATGAACTAGGCACTGCTGTTGGTGCACAGCTTCCTGAGGTGAGCACCTGGAAGATGACCACAGATATATTCAGCAGTGAGGGATGTAGTACTTTTTCTAGGATGAGTTCATGTCCTTAATTGTCAGATCTCACATATGAATAATATCTAGGTTATGGACCTATACAAACTTTTTCCTTTTTTGACTTTTTCTCCAAGAAACACTATTTCATAATTAAAGAAGTCTTATATAAAGAAGGAAAATTGTTATAAAATAGGAAGTGAGCCCCCAGCTCAGAGTCCAATGCGGGCCATTTGGATTGGCCGTGAAGGGGGGGAGGGCTTATCCTAGATAAGATACAGAGACTTCTATACTTGATTATGATACCACTGGTAGTGGGCTAAGAGAAGTTACTTTACAGGAAACAAGTTAGTAATGAGAGAGGAAAGAAGTGGTGAGCAGTTAATCATGGATATTCTCCATCTAACTTCTTTCTTATCCCAACTCTGCCCCTCATTTGTTTTGTGGCCTGTAAAATGGAGAAACCAACATTGGCCACTGCCTGGGGTTGTAAGGATTATATGGGTTAGTACTTGCTCTATAACGAGAGCTATTATCATTATTGTTCCCAAGTCTGGCCTGAGCCTGTTCTGAGCTAACAGTGGCAGGTCTGTGTCACACAGGGGGAAGACACCAAGGCCCACCCCATCTTCAGCTCCCTTTTAACCTGTCCTGGCTGCTGCATGTGAGGACCATCCAGGCTCTTGGAGCTTGAACTCTGTGGGGAATTTGTGTATTTTCCCTCTGGAAGTCAGCATTAATTTTCCCACTGATTACATAATAGTCTCTGTTCATTGCTAATTTTTATTACTATTATTATTAATAATAACTTTCCTTAAGTACTGAGTTATAGGTGCTATAAAAAACAAAGAAATCAATCAATAACTAACCACTCTACAACCAAAATGACACCAAGAAAAGATCACAATATGATTTTTCTTTTTGTTCTTTTATTTTCCACATTGTAAAATGTTAATTCAAAATGTCATTTTAAATTACATTTTTTATTTGGGGAGTATTAAATAAGATCAGTCCCTGCTATTTTCAGTAGTGATACTTCCTCTGGTTCAATGTGAGCATGAAATTGCTATGTGTAGACTATAAATACCGTAAGGACAGTTACCTTATCTGTGTTTCACATTGCAATGTCCCTAGTTCTTCAAATGCAGTACATGCTTAATAGATGATTTGTTAATAAATTTTATTTATTTATTTAGAGATAGGGTCTCACTCTGTTGCCCAGGCTAGAAAACCACAGCATCAGCCTAGCTCCCAGGAACCTCAAACTCCTGCCTCAACCTCTTGAGTAGCTTAGACTACATCTACCCACTAGAACACAGTTTTCCTATTTTTAGTAGAGATGAGGTTTCTTTTTCTCAGGCTGGGCTTGAACTGCTCCTCCCTAAGCCTTACATAGTGCTAAGATTACAGGTGTGAGCCACCATGCCCAGCCTATTAAGAAATTTTAAAATGAAAACACATAGCAAGTTCTACTTTTTATCTCTGCAATTCTAAAAGATAGTAAAAAAATGGAACTGTTATTTTGATTAGGGTTATTAGTATTATATATGGCAAAAATTTAAGTGGGAAATTTTGTTATTAGGAGAACTCAAGTGTATTATACACACATAGACATATAAGTATGTACAACTCTACATAACCACACAATTATATATATATATATATATATATATATATATGTATATATATAATGTGCATATATATAATGTGTATATATACATGTGTATATATACACATTATATATATACATGTATATATACACATTACATATATACATATTATATAGAACACAATCTTTTATATACCTATATATGGTACTTTTAAAATCCTCTTTTTGATAATTTGATTACTAGTGAAAAATCCTCTTTGAACAATTACAGTGAAGATTATCAGTGATTCCTCAGAGTAGGAAAATTTATATATACATATAAATATATATAATGTGTATATATATACATATAAATATATATAATAAGTATATATATGATATATGTATAGGTACATATATACAAATATATGTCTATCATATTTACTATGATCATGTAATGTGATTATAGTTAATATTTATTGAACGTTTACTAATTTCTAGAAATTGGACTATTCACTATTGGGCTTTTTCTTGGAGCCTCACAAAACATTTTGGGGGTAGATAGTAGTATTGTCTTCCTAAAGAGTTGTGGAAATAGGCAGGGATAGATGAGGAAGCCTGTCTGGCATGCAGACAAGGTGATGGTAATGATATAGGTGGGATCTGAACCCAGATAGATTCATTCCAAATAAAGCTACGAGTCTTCTCTATCAGGACTTCTATTTCCTCATGTGACAAAAATGAGTGCTATAAATATGAGGAAATACAGTGCAGAGATTTCGCATTTATGAGATTGGCAGGAACCAGAGATAGCCTTTGCACCCTTGAAAAGGTATTCTCTAGGAATCAAGTTGTCTTTTCCTCTGAACTACTGGTCAGCAAAAATAAGAGTTGGGAACCAGAGTACATTCCCTGGGAGATAATTTTCCCAGAAAGTGAGTGAGAAAAAGATAAAACTATTACTACTAATTAACAATCCTATTAGAAGACAGTAGCTGGATAACCTTCCTTTCTTTATTTCCTGAGCAACTGCTTTATGCGAAGACCTGAAAATGCACACATGAAAAGTGCATAGGAATTAGCCTGGAGAAGCTCACTCGCAGGGGTCCTCAAACTACGGCCTGCAGGCCACATGCAGCAATGTGACTGTATTTGTTCCTATATATATATATATATATATATATATATATATATATTTTTTTTTTTTTTTTTATTTAAAAATGAGATATGTGCAGTGTGCATAGGAATTTGTTCATAGTTTTTTTTTTTTATAAACTATAGTCCGGCCCTCCAACAGTCTGAGGGACAGTGAACTGGCCCCCTGTTTAAAAAGTTTGAGGACCCCTGGTCAAGGGAATAAACAGGCAGGTAAATGTGACTGAGGTACAATGTAATCAAATGGAGGCAAATACACATGCAGCTTATCCTAGACCACAGGGGGGACACGACTTGTTCAGCCTGGGGGTTTCAGGAAACATATGGAATTAAGAGCAAGTTTTGATGAATGAGGAGGAGATTAGTAAGGAGGAGAAACAAAAGAGTGAAGGAAACCACATTTTCTGTGTTTACTTTGTCATTCTCATGGTTTTGTTGAATGTCTACTGTATTCCAGCCCTGTGCATACTACATTCGGAGGATTCTTTCAATTGATGCAGAAAAAGCTTTCGATAACATCCAGCATCCCTTCATGATCAGGACACTTAAGAAAATTGGTATAGAAGGGACATTTCTGAAACTAATAGAGGCCATCTACAGCAAACCCACAGCCAATATCATATTGAATGGAGTTAAATTGAAATCATTTCCACTTAGATCAGGAACCAGGCAAGGTTGCCCAT
>CAUYPK010036503.1:0-10883 GCA_963574355.1 Loris lydekkerianus
CCATGGTGACTGGGAAAATGCCAGGAAGGCTATGTTGAATATTGGGATGAAAATGTGTCAAATGGTTTATGAAGCTAGTATATGATGCCCCATGATCATATCAATGTACACAGCTATGATTTAATAAAAAAAAAAAAAAGAAATGCTAATTAACACACACACAAAAAAAAAAAAAAAAAAAGAAGAAGACTTTATATCCTTTGTATTAACCTGGATGGAAGTGGAACACATTATTCTTAGTAAAGCTTCACAAGAATGGAGAAGCATGAATCCTATGTACTCAATTTTGATATGAGGACAATTAAGGACACAGTGGTGGTGGGGGAAGGGGAGAGCAGAGAGAGAAAGAAGGAGGGAGGGGTGGGGAAAGGAAGAGCAGAGAGAGGGAAGGAGGGAAGGGGGTGGGGCCTTGGTGTGTACCACATCTCTGGGGGGCAAGACACGATTGCAAGAGGGACTTTACCTAACAAATACAATCAGTGTAACCTGGTTTCTTGTATCCTCAATGAATCCCCAACAACAACAACAAAAAAAGTTGGTTTTTTGAAAAAGTCAATAAAATAGATAGGCCTTTGGCTAACCTAACCAAGAAAAAGGAGTAAAATCTCTAATCTCATCAATCAGAAATGGTAAAGATTCAATAGCAACAGACTCCTTAAAAATTCAAAACACCCTTAATGAATATTACAAGAAACTTTATTCTCAGAAATATGAAAATCTGAAGGAAATAGACCAATACTTGAAAGCATGTCACCTTCTAAGTGACCACTTGGCCAGAATCAAGTGGAAATGTTGAATAGACCTATATCAAGTTCTAAAATAGCATGAACCATACAAAATCTCCCTAAAAAGAAAAGCCTGGGACAAGATGTCTTCACATCAGAATTCTACCAAAATTTTAAAGAGGAAATTAGTACCTTTAATATTCAACCTGTTCCAAAATATAGAAAAAGAAGGAATACTACCCAAAACATTCTATGAAGCAAACATCACCCTGATCCCCAAACCAGGAAAAGACCCAACAGGAAAAGAAAATTATAGACCATTATCTCTAATGAATGTTGATGCAAAAATACTCAATAAGATCCTAGCAAATAGAATCCAGCAGCACATCAAACAAATTATACACCATGACCAAGTGGGTTTTATCCCAGGGTCTCAAGGCTGGTTCATTTTATGCAAATCTACAAATATAATTCATCACATAAACAAATTAAAAAACAAAGACCATATGATTCTCTCAATTGATGCAGAAAAAGCTTTTGATAATATCCAGCATCCTTTCATGATCAGAACACTTAAGAAAATAGGTACAGAATGGACATTTCTTAAACTGATAGAAGCCATCTACAGCAAGTCCACAGCCAATATCGTATCTATTGGAGTTAAATTGAAATCATTTCCACTCATACCAGGAACCAGGTAAGGGTGCCCATTGTCTCCACTGCTCTTTAACATTGTAATGCAAGTCTTAGCTATTGCAATTAGGGAAGAAAAGGTGATCAAGTGTATCCATATAGGATCAGAAGAGATCAAAGTTTCACTTTTCGCAGATGGTATGATTGTATATCTGGAAAACACCAGGGATTCTACTATAAAACTCTTAGAAGTGATCAAGCAATACAGCAGTGTCTCAGGTTACAAAATCAACACTCATAAATCTGTAGCCTTTATATATGCCAACAATAGTCAAGCTGAAAAACCAGTGAAGGACTCTATTCCATTCACAGTAGTGCCGAAGAAGATGAAATATTTGGGAGTTTTCCTAATTCAGAATGTGAAAGATCTCTATAAAGAGGACTATGAAACTCTAAGAAAAGAAATAGCTGAAGATGTTAACAAATGGAAAAACATACAATGCTCATGGCTGGGAAGAGTTAACATTGTTAAAATGTCCATACTACCCAAAGTGATATATAATTTTAATGCAATCCCTATTAAAGCTCCCTTTCATACTTTAAAGATCTCGAAAAAATAATACTTAATTTTATATGGAATCAGAAAAAACCTCGAATAGCCAAGGCATGACCCAGAAACAGAAACAAAGCAGGAGAAATTACACTACCAGACCTCAGACTATACTATAAATCGAAAGTGATCAAAACAGCATGGTACTGGCACAAAACCAGAGGTAGATGTATGGAACAGAATAGAGAACCAAGAGATGAACCCAGCTACTTACCGTTATTTGATCTTTGACAAACCAATTAAAAACATTCAGTGGGGAAAAGATTCCCTATATAATAAATGGTGCTGGGTGAACTGGCTGGCAACCTGTAGAAGACTGAAACTGGACCCACACCTTTCACCCTTAACTAAGATAGACTCACTGGATTAAAGATTTAAACTTAAGACATGAACCTATAAAAATACTAGAAGAAAGTGCAGGGAAATCTCTTGTAGAAATCAGCCTGGGCAAATATTTTATGATGAGGACCCCCCCGTCCCCTCGGGGCAATTGAAGTGGCATCAAAAATACACTACTGGGACCTGATCAAAGTAAAAAGCTTCTTCATAGCCAAGAACACAGTAAGTAAAGCAAGCAGACAGCCCTCAGGTTATGTCTCCAACAAAGGTTTAATAACCAGAATCCACAGAGAACTCAAATGTGTTAGCATGAAAAGAACAAGTGATCCCATCTCAGGCTGGGCAAGAGACTTAAAGAAAAACTTCTCTGAAGAAGACAGGCGCATGGCCTACAGACATATGAAAAAAAGCTCATCATCCTTAATCATCCGAGAAATGCAAATCAAAACTACTTTGAGATATCATCTAACTCCACTAAGATTAGTCCACATCATAAAATCCTAAAACCAGAGATGTTGGCATGGATGTGGAGAAGGGAACACGTCTGCACTGCTGGTGGAAATGCAAATGAATACATTCCTTTTGGAAAGATGTTTGAAGAACACTTAGAGATCTAAAAATAGACCTGCCATTCAATCCTACAATTCCTCTAGTAGGTATATATCCAGAAGACCAAAAATCACATTATAACAAAGGTGTTTGTACCAGAATGTTTATTGCAGGCCAATTTATAATTGCTAAGTCATGGAAGAAGCCCAAGTGCCCATTGACCCACAAATGGATTAATAAACTGTGGTATATGTACACCATGGAATATTATACAGTCTTTAAAAAGATGGAGACTTTACCTCTTACATGTTTACATGGATAGAGCTGGAACATATTCTTCTTAGCAAAGTATCTCAAGAATGGAAGAAAAAGTATCCAAAGTACTCAGCCCTACTATGAAACCAATTTATAGCTTTCTTAAGAAAGCTATAACCCAATTATAGCCAAAGAAGAAGGGGAAAGAGGATGGGGAAGGGAGGGGAGTGGGAAGGATGGGTGACGGGAGGGTAGTTGGTGGGAGCACACCTACGGTGCTTCTTACAAGGGTACATGTGAAATTTACTAGGTATAGAATATAAATGTCTTAACACAATAACTAAGAAAATGCTGTGAAGGCTATGTTAACTAGTTTGATGAAAATATTTCAAATTTATATAAAACCAGCACATTGTACCCCATGACTGCATTAATGTAAACAGCTGTGATTTAATTTTTTTTAAAAAGGTGAAAACACCAAAGGATGGAAAGGTTAATAAAAGGCATTGCTGGGTGGTGCCTGTGGCTCAAAGGAATAGGGTGCTGGCCCCATATGCCGGAGGTGATGGGTTCAAACCCAGCCCCAGCCAAAAGACTGAAAAGGGGGGTGGGGCATTGCTGGCTGGGCACAGTGGCTCATGGCTGTAATCCTAGCACTCTGGGAGGCTGATGGGTGGATTGCTTGAGCTCAGGACTCTGAGCCTGAGCAAGAGGGAGACCCCGTCTCTACTAAAAATAGAAAAATTAGTCAGGTGTCATGGCAGATGCCTGTAGTCTCAGCTACTCAGGAGGCTGAGGCAAAAAGATCGCTTGAACCCGAGAGTTTGAGGTTGCTGTGATCTATAATGGGGACACAGCACTCAACCCCAGGGTGACGTTTTAAGAAAAGAAAAAGACCATTGCTGGTTTTAATCAATGACTACCTTGCATCATGCCCTCTGCCCTATAACTTTGCAGTCTCAGCACATTCTGAATACTGGGCTGTGACTTGCTTTGACCACTGGAATACAGCAGACATGAGAACAAGCCTTGGCTAGCCTACAGGAAGAAGAAGGAGGTGAAGGAGAGTTGAGGCATCCCAGCCAAGAGGCAGCTAAGCCCACTCTGAAACAGAGCCAGTCATCTTTAATCACTGCCAACACTGATAATGTGCAGAGAACAGAGCATCACAAATGTGCAAGCTCTATTTCAGAGAACAACACCAAATTTGAATCCTCAGAATGCTCTAGTAACACACTAGAATACTAGTAGGCCAATTATTGGTAATCTACCCTTACACATAAATAAAAATGTTTGGGATTGTGCATCAGTTTCTTATAAGAACTGAAGAAGAGGCTCGTCTTTCACAGTGTTGAAGCCTAAAAGCTAACATGCACCAGGAATGCAGCTGTGGTCAAAATTAGGTTTATTTGGCTAGTTGCAGTAAGAGAGAGCACACAACAGGACCAACGGAACATATAAGGTGCAACAAGTGGAGATGTTCAGGCCAAGTTTATTGAAAGGGGAGGATGACTCACCTGGCCAGTGCAAAGGTGGTATCTGCTCCAAACAGAGGTCTCCAAAAAGAGACCTCTTTTATATGAGGATGGAGGGGGGTGAAAAAATTTTACAACTTACTTGGAAAGTTAGGGTCTTTCTCGTGGGTGGAGCTAATAAGATCTTTTGTCTTAGGAGGAGAGGACGAGGAAGAGAGGAAAGGGGAGGAGGAGGAGAATGGGGAAGGGTTGATATGTGGCTGCATTAGTTCCCCCAACAGGGAGGAGGCCTCTGTTATAGTATTGGGTAGCCAAATTGTTCTTAGGAAGGTTGAAGGAAATTTGGAGTCAAGTTTGGATTGGAGGTGTCAGGAAGTAGAGACCAGTTCTGGGACCAGAGCCGTCAGAAAGTTGGACAATTTGGTGATTGGGTGTCTAGGTAATTTTTAGAGAATTATCATAGCAGTAGCTACTCTTACCATAGAGAAAAAAAGAAAATGTTTGTTGTTGTGGTTGAGGTATGACCTTGCCTCTGCTGTGTTTGAGACATAGCCTCAGAGTGGTCTTGTCTGATCATTGTCTACATTCTGTGAAAGTTGTGTTCAGTTGGGAAGTCTTTGCTACAGCCTAGCTGTTAGCTGTTGGTTGCCAGCTGTTGGAACCACTTTTACTTTCTCAGGAACCACTTAGAGAGATATTGGGAGGCCTCTGATAGAGCCAAGGAAGCGCCCTGAGAGCAGTGCATTCTGGGGCATGTGGGCCATGTGCAGGTATTGCCTCAGACGTCCAGAGAACCAGGTAGGAGGATGAGTGACTGTGGGAGATAAAAGCATGTGGGAAGATAGTGGGACTGGGAAATTTCTACACCTCATCCTTACCCCTGGCTGTGGTTCTGAGAGGTGGCCTTAAATGCCAAAACCATGAGTGACCAGAAACACACAAACTAATAGATGCAGTCAAGCCGACCAAGGGAGGAGACCTCTGGGAAAAGCAGACCAGAACTATGAAAGGGGGCAGTGCATCCAAAGGATGTAGAGGATGAGCCTGGCTCTAGAAATGGTCATTGGCAGTGTGGTGAAATAAATTTCCAGAAACCTCATAGCATTCTCATCAGCATGCATAAAGATGGGGCTTGCACAAGTCAGGGGATAAAAATCTCAAGACTTTGTCATTCAAAGACACCTGAATGATAAAAAAGGAAATGCACAAGATTGAGAAGGATTCAAAGAAAGGCATAATTCTACACACCTGAATGTAAAATTACATTTGAAGATAGTAAAGAACTGACTTGATGATGTAGGGACATGAACTAGTGAACACACTATGCAGATCTGAGGATGCTGGAGAAAGAGAATGAGGGGAAAATGATGACAGAGAATATGAAAGAAATGGAGGGTGGAGAATAGAAAACCTAAGCACTGGAAATCCACAAGGAAAGATCAAACAAAATGGAGCTAAAATCAGTGCCTCACATTACCAGTTACATCCCCTCCCATTTTGGACTTTCTAAAATTAAGATGTATTTTATATCTTAAAATTAGCCTGTCATTCCCCCTTCCCCCAAATAGTCATTGGTGTACTTTTTCAAATAATTTTATATTAGAATCAAGAAAATATATTAATGGAAAAAAATTCCCTTAAAGAATGGTCTAAGTGATTCAGATTGAAGGGCTCACTGGACTTCCAAAGCATACTAATGGAAAATACCCCAAACTAAGGACCTCTTGGCAAAACTTTTATCTCTTAGAGAAAAAAAAAAAAAATTCTACAAGTCTCCCAGCTTAAATATCAAATTATGCAAAAAAAAAAAAAAATAAATAAATGCCAGGCTGCCTTTGACTGCTGTCCAACTTAAAGGGTTGAAAGTTCACAGAGGTTAAAAGTTGTGGCCCAGGAATTTTTCACTCAGCCAGTTGTTCATGTTTAATAGTTATAAAAAGACATTTCTGGGACATACAAGGGGTATCAGTCAGGGTTCTCCACATATTTTCAGGCATAGGTTCATGAAACTGTAGGGGCTGGCAAGTCGGAAATCTGATGGCAATTTAGAAACTTAAGATTTCTGTCACCATCTTGGGAGGGAGAAAAATATCCTCCCTTTGGAGGAAACCTCAGGTTTTGTTCTTAAGGCCTTCAAATGATCAGATGTGGCCCACCCACAATAGAAGAGCAATCTGCTTTACTTAAAATCAACTGAGTGTAAATATTAATCACATCCACAAAATACTTTCACAGCAACATCTAGGCTAGTGCTTGGTGCAGGTGTCCTCAAACTTTTTAAACAGGGGGCCAATTCACTGTCCCTCAGATGGTTGGAGGGCTGGACTATAGTTTAAAAAAAAAAACTATGAACAAATTCCTATGCACACTGCACATATCTTATTTTGAAGTAAAAAAACAAAACAGGAACAAATACAATCACACTGCCTCATGTAGCCCATGGGCCGCAGTTTGAGGACCCCTGGCTTGGTGGAACAATGGGGTTTAGTCGAGTTGACATATAAAATTAGCCATCACATAGGGATTCACAAAACATGTCAGCCTTTAAAAAACAAATTTCTTGAAAATACATGTATATCTTACACACACACATATATATATATATACACGTGTGTGTGTGTGTGTGTGTGTGTGTGTGTGTGTGTGTGTGGTATTATAGCTCACAGCAACCTCAAACTCTTGGGCTCAAGGGATCCTCTAGCCTCAGTCTCCTAGGTAGTTGGGACTACAGGTGCCCGCCACAACACCTGGCTAATTTTTTATCTTTAGTGAAGACAGTGTCTTGCTCTTGTTCAGGCTGGTCTTGAACTCCTGAAGTCAAGGGATCCTCCTGCCTAGGCCTCCCAGAGTGCTAGGGTTATAGGCATGAGTCACTGCTTCTGGCCAAAGATATTTTCTAAATACAAAATATAACGTTGGGACAAGCATGGTTGGAAAAAAAAAAAAAAAAAAACTATTGGTGACACAAAAACCAATTAAAGCAAAAACCTGGAAACTGTACATCTGTTTTAAAAATTAAATAAAGAAGCCAAAAGTATTCTTGAAACATAATTGCTCTAATGTTAAAAGTAGTATAGTAACTATAATTTAGATATAAAAGCCCAGATCATATTAACAAAGAAAATAGAGGAAAAGAGAAAATAAAGGTATTATCTAAGGTTGTGGGAATAAAAAGACACTAATTTATGCATTCAATTCTTGAGAGTTGCTGGGAAAACATATTTAAATAATGATTTCAAAATATGAAAATTAATAACTTGCAGAATTTAAAAAATGGTATGGTGTCTTCTAAAACACTGTGGAAAGTATAATCTTGCTCTAGTAGATCATGGACACCCAGTAAGGCAGCTGTCTTTTGACCCCTTGGTCTTAGCATCAGTGATTCACACCTGGTAATCCCTAACACTTGGTTCTCAGCCCAGGTTGCATGTGAGAATCATCCTGATTCCAGGTAATGTGCCAGACCAATTGCTTCAGAATCTCTTGAAATGGAGCCCAGTTACCCATAGTTTGTAGCACTCCTCAGAAGATTCCAAATTTGCACAGTCAAGTTTGTGAACTACTGGCCTAAACCTTTGCCCTTCCATCTGTTTCTCTGGTCGGGGCACTCTACTTAGCATGAAATTTGCACATCTGCTTGCCCCTCTACCTTTCCTCTGAGTTTCCTTCTCAGTTATCCTTGGTTATCTTGGTTACAATCTGTATCTCACTGTTCAAGGTATAGTTCAAGGACCAGTAGCCTCAACATCTCTTGCGAGCTTGTGGAAAATGCACCTGTTTCCTGGCTCCACCTTTCCTGTGTGTTCTCTTTGATTCCTACTCTTTCCTTTCCAAACTTCTAGACAGTGTTTTTCAACCCTTTTTATCTCACAGCATGCTTGATCCTATAATTAAACTTCTGTGGCACAGTTAAATTATGCGGATAAAAAAAAAAAGATACTTACTGCACTTTGAACTTCTTTTGGAAATAATTAATGATCTTAAAAAAAAAAATTGAAGCATACCTAAGAACCTCTCCTGGCACACGGGTTGAAAATTGCTGTTCTGAGGATGCTCTTTGCACAACACAAGTCTGATCATGCCCTACTACCCTCAATAAATAAACATGCGTTCTCTATAGTAAAACTCCCATATGTTCTCTATAGTAAAATCTAAGGTCCTGAAAATTGATTTCAGGATTCTCTAAGGATTTGGCTTTTTTACTTTGTTTCAAACCTTCTCAAGCTTATTTCCCACCCTTTTAACTCCACATACATCAGCCTGCTAGCCATTCACCCAACCAGGTAAGCCTTCTTATACCTCATTTCTTAGGCTAATATTTTCTTCAACTGTGAATGAAGAAAACATAAAGCATTTTCCTACTAATTCTTAGTCTTTCATGGAGCTTCATCGTGGATGCATAGATGCATTTCTTCTGGGAACCCTTCCCTGATCTCCCAGTCAAAAGAGTTCTTAGTTCTTTCATGTAGCTCCTGTTTCATTCAAGTTTATGCATTAACTTGTCTGCTTTTTGTCCTAGACTGTTAATTCTTGGAGGGGAGAAATAATGCTCCCTGATCTGCCTGTGAGTGGTTGTAGGAAAAATACCATGGGGCACACTCCCTGTGTTTGCCTGTGTGTAAGTTCTTTTAGCAGGGTCAACTCACCCCACATTCCAGGGGCAGGCCTAGCCCACACTTTATTTCAGTGTAAGTGAATATTTATTGCAAAGGGTCTCTCACCTTGGTCTGTGAAGCAACTCCCTTATATTTTATGGCATTTCCATGCTCTCTCGTCATCATCTTTCCCCTCACACTGTGGAATGCTTGCCCTCTTCTGACACTCTCTTCATTTTACCCACATTGACACTTTCTTTCTGTGGGCCTGGTTTGTTTAAGATGAACTCAAAGGTTGAATCAACTTTACTAGGATAATGACTCACCTTCTTTTAAATCTGGGGATAATATCTGAAGATCAAACTAAATAAACAATTTCCTAGAACATTTGCTTGGGGAGGAAGTAGGAATTTCAATGCCAACTGAAGAAAACATCCATGCCTTTTAGCAGTTTCTAAAGAGGATACAGCTATCTGCCTGTCTCATTTCACAGAAGATCAAGGCTGTGCTGCTCTAGAATCATCATAATCTAACAGAGGGTACCAAAAAAATGTGTAAACATTTTAAGGAAGGAAAAAGCTGTATTAAAATTGTAATAATACCCAATATATACTGATATCATTTGTTATAGTTGCATCTCTTATAATTGCAGAAGTCAAATGTGCCTTGAGTGTTACAATTTTAATACCACTTTTTTCTTTCTTAAATTGTGTATACATTTTTTTGACATCCTCTGTACAGTCACAGATTCCAGCAAGAGCCTCAGCAGCCCAGAACTCTGACAGGCCTGTGCACAACCCAAGCAGTCCAACTGCGACTGCCAGGCACCTACTGCTTAGACTAAACACACCAAAAAGGTGCCAGATGGAGGTGACTCTGAAGGTGACAGAGCCCTAGATGAAAGTGATCTATGAGAATAATGTATTTTCTCCCAAATTTTTGCTTTTCTATACAACTGGATCCAAATGTTCTCTTGACATCATGTTCTCTGCCCCATGTAAACATGATGTTTACTATTGTGATATAGTGATGTTATTTTATTTGGACAGAGCCCCTAGACCAAGTTCCTAAGAAGTAGAAGCCAGATGCTATGCCTGTTCTTTTTATCAAGTCCATCTTCTGTGTTTCACCTAACCAAGGTAATAAACCAAGAGAGAAGAAGAGATGAGATCCCAGAAACAGAATCCAGCCCAGGAGAAAGAAGAATGGAGGTTCCCAGAGGCCATATTTCCAAGGAAAAAGTAGAAATTGTAGATTGTTTGATGTGATTGACCTTGTGGAACATCATAGTAAGAGGCTATTGAAAGCTGTGGTAAAAAGAAGTCTAAACAAATCAAAAGCAAGGCAATTATTAACTTCAGGAAAAACAAAAAGTAAGAAGAGAAACATTACTGTATGCTATAATACACAGCTGTGAATATTTGTATAACAACATGAACACAGAATAGTGTATATATATATATACACTATTCTGTGTATATAGTATATATATATATATATATATACACTATTCTGTGTATATAGTATATATATATACTATTCTGTGTATATAGTATATATATATATATATATATATATATATATATATATATATATATTTTTTTTTTTTTTTTTTTTTTTTTTTTTTTTTGGTTTTGCGCGGAAACATGTGCGGGTGTTTGTGGTTTAGTCGCAGTCGGACCGCCCCCCGGCCCACTGGGGG
>CAUYPK010036507.1:0-27243 GCA_963574355.1 Loris lydekkerianus
TTTTATTTTTTTTTATTTTTAAAAATTTTTTAAATAATTAAATTTTTTTTTTTAAAAAATAAAAAATTTTTTTGCTTTTTTTAATGTTGGTATGTGGTGGTTTAATGTTGGGGGGGGTTGGGAGAGATAGTAGGGGATAATAGGGGGACCACACCTATGGAGCACATTGCCAGTACAAGTTGGAAGTATCATGTATAAAACGCAAATGTCCTAATGCTACAATTGAGTAAATGAGGTGAAAGCTATTTTGATTAGTATGATGTAAGCACTCCAATTTGTACAAATAATCAACACATTGAAAATAGCATAAATGTATTTATGATCTATGTAGAAAAAGACTTAATTAAAAAATAAAATAAAATAAAAAAAGAAGAAGAATTGGAAGAGACAGACTCTCCAATATTCTCCACATGCTATTGGAAACTTAGTATTTTTTTTTTTTTTTTACATTTTAGGGTAGAACATTTAATGTAATCTAATTTCTAGACCGTAAATACTAGAACATAAGTGGAGCTGGGCAGCGAGGTTCCAAATCTCATTCTTGCTCCTTAGTCCCTCATTCCTTTTCCCAGAAAATGGGGATCAGTGCCACAGTAACCACAAAGCTGCTGACTTCAGAGGTGGGCTAGGACTGCAGATGTGAGGTTTATTATCAGACTCTTTACTTTGGGTTCATGGAGTTGTGGTGGCTTTAGTAGCTGTCAGAGGGGGTCAGGGATCCTTGTCCATCTTTCTCTCCGATGCTCACTTGGCTGGACACCCACAGGTAGGTCTTGCCCTGGAGCCCATGGGGTGATGTCTGGGTAAGAGGCTGGTTCTCGTCCCAGCGCGGCTGGGCCACCTGCCACAGCCTTTGCTCTCTTTTCAGTCCTCTGTGATCCCTACTGAACTCATCTTACATTCTCGGTGTAGAACGTAAGCTCTGCCAGACACGGTAGAGATAACTGAGTTCCAGAGTTCTGTGTCTTCTTGGTGGCCTCTCCCATACAATAGAATCAGAGTATCCCTTGTTGATCAGCTGCCACTGCAGGGGATACATGAAGTCAGCAGAGGGTGTAGCCCAACAGCTGTTCAAGACCACTTTAAACCTGACACTTAACCCTTTGGCTTCTACTCCTGCAAACAGATCTGAGCCAATTTCAGATGTTTCCAGGACAAAGGGGGCTTCTTTCTTGGTGGAGAACTTGGCATTCTCTGGTCAAAGGCGGCCTGTTTCACCAGGTATGTGGAATGGTAGGTGCAGGAGAAGAAGTAGTTGACAGGCTGTTTTTTTACGATCACTGTGCTGTCATTGGAAACGATGTGGCTGTAGAAGTGGTAGATGGGTGAAACTTAGTATTTTTAAGAACAGAAACAGAAGCATAAAAATATAACTAAACTTCAAAAGCCCTTGTGACAGGATGACTGGTGTTGTATAACCTTTTTTGATCTCTCATAAATAAGGAATCATTTCTGCAAACCTTAAAAAAATGCCTATATAAAGAGGGATAGATTTATTGAATGAAAGTATGGGGAGATGGATATAATATTAAGTCTCTACACTGTGGGTTTGTAGTTGCTACAAAATAAAGTCTGAAGATGAAAAAAAAAAAACACTATATCAAATTATAAATCCTTTGTACAACAAAGGAAACTAATCAATAAAATGCAAAATCAACTTATGAAATGGGGGTAAATATTTTCAAACCACATATCTGATAAGGAAATAATAGCCAAAATATATAAGAAACTCACACAACTCAATAGCATAAAAGCAAATAACTTGATGGAAAATGGGCAAAGGACCTAAATAGACATTTTTCCAAATAAGGCATCTACCATACTTTCCTGTGTATAATGCATGCCTGTGTATAATGTGCATTCACATTTCTGTCCCAAACTTTCAGGGAAGAAAACATCTTTCATTTTAACTTTTTAGAGGAAGGTGGAAGTGGCCACACAGTGCTGCCTCCTTCTCTTTCAAGGGGCATGAAACACAGATCCGGCTGCTGCAGCGAAGCTGGGATTACACCCAGGTAGGAGGTAAGAGTTGTACAGATGATCTGATCACCAAGCTGCCCTGACTGTCTACTCCTGGCCCACCCTCATCCCCACATTCTCTCATTTCCTGTTCCCACCCATGTCTGTCAATGCGAATGAGACCACAGCCGATCCATTGAACTCCAGTGTGCTTATTTCCTGAGAAGCTGGTGTGGGCGCCAGGGCTGGCCTACCCATTTCTTCCCTTTTGGGGCTGCCTTATCCAACATGCAGCTAGCCCCTTTCAGAGACCACCTCCCCACCCCACCCGCGCCACCGGAACACTTGGTTGAAGAGGATGCCTTCCCTGATGATAGCCCAGTGAAGTGCCCTCCATTTATATTTCTGTTTAGTGACTAGAATGACTTCCTTGAACCATCCAGACCTTATGCAGTCAAAAAACATTGTAATGAAGGACATCAGCCTTTCCCAAATTCGCAAATCCTATAAATCACCTGGGGGACTGGTTATGGATTTGTAGAAGATTGGTTGCTCAGGCTCCCCAGACCAGTCTCACCTGTTGCCTGGGCTCACTCCCTGCTTCTCTGCAACAGCCAGCTCTGTGCCTCACACCGCTCATGAAAGAATAAGGTGTCACTGCATAGCCAATTCCACCATCCTTTCACCAAGATCCCTACACTCATCATGGTTTATGCCTACTTACAAGATAACAGTGGAGAGATGGTGTCCAGCATAATCAGTTGGGCAGGCTGGAGGCCTCCTGTAGCTGTGGCGTCTGGCTAGTGAGTGGATGACTGGGGAGTGGGATAGTGCGGAGAGGCCACTTTTATTGTATTCCAGGGTATTAATTTGCACACACATATTGTTAATTGCTTTCTAGAGTTACACTTTTAACACATAAGCATACATAAAAGAATAAAAAGCATTTATATAGATGTGGAATTAGCATTGCTCATGTATAATGTGCATCTGCATTTTTCCCTCAAAAATTTGGGCAGAAAAATATTCATTACATATGGCAAAATACAGAAAATGGCCAACAGTATATGGAAAAAAAAAATGTTCAACACCGTTAATCATCAGAGAAATACAAATCAAAACCACAATTAAATATCACTTTACACCTTTCTGGATGGCTACTATCAAATAGACAAGACATAAGCATTGGCAAGGGCATAGAATAAAGCAAACATTTTGTATGTGATAACTACAAGAGAGTATCTACCTAACAAATTCAAATATTGTGATTTGGTTGCTTATATCCTCACATTAACCAAAAAAAAAAAAAAAAAAAAAAAATGAAAAGCCAATTTTTAAACACTATTGGCAGAAATGTAAATTTGTGTAGTCATAAAAAACAGTATGAAAGGCCCTCAAAAAGTTAAAAATATAATTATCATGTGATTCAGGAATCCCACTTCTGAGTCTTCCTCCAAAGTAAATAAAATCACTACCTCTAAGATTCATCTGTATCCCCCCAAATTATATGCCAACCAATCTGATAGCCTAGAAGAAATCAGTAAATTCCCAGAAATATATATCCTACCAAAACCAAATCATGAAGTAATAGAAAAATCTAAAAAGTATACAGTAAGGAGATTGAATTAGTAAAAAAAAAAAATCTCCCATCAAAGAAAAGCCAAGGACAAGATGGCTTAACTGGTGAAGTCTACCAAACATTTAATAGAGAATTAATTATCAATAATTTTCAAACTCTTCCCAAAACAATGAAGAGGAAGGCATACATCCAAACTCATTTGATGAGACCAGAATTACCGTGATACCAAAGCCAGACAATGGTACTACTAGAAGAGAAACTGCAGGCCAATATTTTTGATGAACATGGATTTAAAAATCCTCAACAAAATACTAGTGAATTGAATTCAACATCACAATAAAAGAATTATACACTGTGATCAACTGGGATTTATCCATGGAATGCAAGTGAACACAAACAAATCAATAAATGTGACACACTACATTAACAGAATGAAGGACAAAAACCATATATGATCATCTCAATTAATACAGAAAATCCAACTGACAAAATTGAACATAGTTTCAATAAAATCTCAGCAAATTAGGCTTAGAATGAATGTAACAAAACATAACAAAGGTCATACACAACAAGCCAAAAGCTAACACTGTACTAAATGGGGAAAAGCTGAAAGCTTCATCTCTAAGATCAAGGAAAAGACAAGGTTGCTTACTCTTGCCATTTGCATTTAAAATAATACTAGACGTCCTAGCAGAGAAAATAGACAAGAAAAATAAATAAAAGTCATCCAAGTTAGAAAGGAAGAGTAAAATTATCTCTTTGAAGATGGCATGGTCTTACATAAAGAAATTCCAGACTCCACCAAAAAATCATTAGAACCAATAAATGAATTCATTAAAGTTGCAGGATACAACATCATCATACAAAAATAAGTACCATGGGGAAGGTGGAGAGGACGGGGAGGGAGGGGGGAGGGTGGGCAGAGGGAGGGTGATTGGTGAGATTACACCTGCGGTGCATCTTACAAGGGTACATGTGGAACTTAGTGAATGCAGAATATGATTGTCTTAACACAATAACTAAGAAAAATCCAGGAATGCTATGTTAATCAGTGTGATGAAAATGTGTCAAACTATTTATAAAACCAGCGCATGGTGCCCCATGATCGCATTAATGTACACAGCTATGATCTAATACTAATAAAAAAAATACAGTATACACTAAAAAAAAAAAAAAGTAGCATTTTTCTACAATAAACAAACTGAGGAAAAAATCAAGAAAACCATCTCAATTACAGTGGCTACAAAGAAAAAATTTGGAAACATATTTAACCAAGGAGAGGAAACTTCTGTACACTAAAAACTAGAAGATATTAATGAAAGAAATTGAATACGACTCAAATGAATGGACAAGCAGCCATTGTTCATGGATTGGAATATTGTTAAAATGTCCATATTGCCTAAAGTAATCTAAAAATTCAATATAATCTCTATCAAAATATCAATGTAATTTTTCACAAAAATAACAGAAACAATTCTGAAATTTGTATGGAATCACAAAATATCTGAATAGCCAAATCATTCTTGTGAAAAAAAAACAAAAAACAAAAAAAAACTGGAGACCTCAAACTCCTGATTCAAATTATATTACAAATGTGTAAAAATCAAAACAGCATGGTACTGGCATAAAAGCAGACCCATAAACCAATGGAACAGAATATAGAGGCCAGAAATAGATCCGAGAATTTATGGTCAATTGAGCTTTAAAAAAAAGCCAAGAAAACACAATGGGGACAGGATAGTCCTTCAATACATACTGCTGATAAAAACTGGAAATACAAATGCAGAAGAATGAAATTGAGTACTCAATTTACTCCCTATACAAAAATCAACTCAATATGGATTAAAGATTTAAATCGAAGATTTGAGGCTCGGTGCTTGTAGCACAGTGATTATGGCAACAGCCACACACACCAAGGCTAGTAGGTTAGAAACCAGCCAGTTCCTGCCAAATGACAATGACAACTATAACAAAAAAATAGCCAGGCATTGGCTCGGCACCTTTGGCTCAAGCAGCTAACGCACCAGCCACATACACTCAGCTGGTGGGTTTGAATCCACCCGAGGCCTGCCAAACAACAATGACAGCTGCAACCAAAAAATAGCCAGGCATTGTGGTGGGCACCTGTAGTCCTAGGTACTTGGGAGGTGGAGGCAGGAGAATTGTTTGAGCCCAGGAGTTTGAAGTTGCTGTGAGCTGTGATACCACAGCATTCTACCCAGGGCAACAGCATGAGGCTCTGTCTCAAAAAAAAAAAAAAAAAAAGCTGTGCATTGTGGCAGGTGCCTTTAGTCACAACTACTTTGGAGGCTAAGGCACAAAAATTGCTTAAGCCCAAGAGTTTAAGGTTGGTGTGAGCACTCTACCAAGGGTGACATAGTGAAACTCTGCCTCAAAAATACATACATACATGCATACAAATAAATATAAGATTTGAAAGCATAAAGCTTCCAGAATAAAACTAGGAGAAAAGCTCCCACACATTGATCTTGGCAATGATTTTTTCATATATGGCACCAAAATCAAGGGCAACAAAATCAAAAATAAACAATTAGGACTTCATTAAACTAATAGACAAAGAAAAAATAAGCAATATGAAAAGACAACTTAGGAAATGAGAGAAACTCCTGGAAACCATATATCTGATAAGGGGTTAACATCCAAAAATATAGGGGACTCAACTCAATAATCAAAAAGAAAATAACACAATTAAAAAATGAGCAAAGAATCTGAATAGACATTTTTCTTAAAAAATGACACACAAATGGCCAACAGTTATATGGAAAAATACCCAAAAGCACTAATCAGGGAAATGCAAATCAAAACCACAATGAGATATCACCACACACTTGTTAGAAGGGCTATTACCAAAAAGGCAAAAGTCAATAAGTGTTGGTGAGAGTGTAGAGAAAATGAAACTTTTATACACTGTCGTTGGGAATTTAAATTGGTTCAGTCATTATGATAGACAGTATGGAGTTTCCACAAAAATTAAAAATAGACCATAGTAGTTGGAGATTTCAACACTCTGGCAGTGTTGGATAGATTCTCCAATAAGAACCTGAGCAAAGAAATATTAGATTGAAACATAACCATCCAACATTTGGATTTAGCAGACATCTATAGAACATGTCATCCCAACAAAACTGAATACACATGCTTCTCATCAGCCCATGGAACATACTCCAAAATCCATCACATCTTATGTCACAAGTCTAACCTCAGTAAATTTAAAGGAATAGAAATTATTCCTTGCATCCTCTAAGACCACCAGAATATAAAATTTGAACTCAGTAACAACAAAAACCTGCATACTCATACAAAAACATGGAAGTTAAATAACTTTATGCAGAATGATAGCTGGGTCAGAGATGAGATCAAGAAGGAAATTGCCAAACTTTTGGAACAAAACAAAAATGAAGACACGAATTATCAGAACCTCTGGGATACCACAAAGGCAGTCCTAAGAGGGAAATTTATAGCACTGCAAGCCTTCCTCAAGAGAACAGAAAGAGAAGAAGTTAACAACTGAATGGGACTTCTCAAGCAACTGGAAAAGGAAGAACATTCCAACCCAAACCCAGTAGAAGAAAATAAATCACCAAAATTAGAGCAGAATTAAATGAAATTGAAAACAAAATAATTATACAACAGATCAATAAATCAAAAAGTTGATTTTTTGAAAAGGTCAATAAAATAGATAAACATTTGGCTAACCTAACATGGAAAAAAAAGAGTAAAATCTCTAATCTCATCAATCAGAAATGACAAAGACAAAATAACAACAGACTCCTCAGAAATTCAAAAAATCCTTAATGAATATTACAAGAAACTTTATTCTCAGAAATATCAAAACCTGAAGGAAATTGACTAATACTTGGAAGCATGTTGCCTTCCAAACTTAGCCAGAATCAAATGGATGTGCTGAACAGGCCAATATCAAGTTCTGAAATAGCGTCAACCATACGAAATCTCCCTACAAAGAAAAGCCTGGGAGCAGATTGCTTCCCAGAATTCTACCAAACCTTTAAAGAAGAACTAGTACCTATATTACTCAACCTGTTTCAAAATGTAGAAAAAGAAGACTACCAAACACATTCTATGAAGCAAACATCACCCTGATCCCCAAACCAGGAAAAGACCCAATAAGAAAAAAAATTATAGACCAATATCACTAATGAACATAGATGCAAAAATATTCAACAAGATCCTAACAAACAGAATCCAGCACCACATCAAACCAATTATACATCATGACGAAGTCGATTTTATCCCAGGGTTTCAAGGCTGGTTCAATATCCATAAATCTATAAGTATAATTCAGCACATCAACAAACTAAAAAACAAAGACCATATGATTCTCTCAATTGATGTAGAAAAAGCTTTTGATAATATCCAGCATCCCTTCATGATCAGAACACTCAAGAAAATTGGTATAAAAGGGACATTTCTTAAACTGATAGAGGCCATCTACAGCAAACCCACAGTAAATATCGTATTTAATGGAGTTAAATCGAAACCATTTCCACTCAGATCAGGAACCAGACAAGGCTGCCCATTGTCTACACTGCTCTTTAAAATTGTAATGGAAGTTTTAGCTATCCCAAATAGGGAAGAAAAGGCCATCAAGGGTATCCATATAGGGTCAGAAGAGATCAAACTTTCACTCTTCGCAGACGATATGATTGTATATCTGGAAAACACCAGGGATTCTACTACAAAACTCTTATAAGTGATCAAGTAATACAGCAGTGTCTCGGGTTACAAAATCAACACTCATAAATCGGTAGCCTTTATATATACCAACAATAGTCAAGCTGAAAAAACAATTAAGGACTGTATTCCATTCACAGTAGTGCCAAAGAAGATGAAATATTTGGGAGTTTATCTAACAAAGGACGTGAAAAATCTCTGTATAGAGAATTATCAAACTCTAAGAAAAGAAATAGCTGAAAATGTTAACAAATGGAAAAACATACCATGCTCATGGCTGGGAAGAATCAACATTGCTAAAATGTCCATACTACCCAAAGCAATATACAATTTTAATGCAATCCCTATTAAAGCTCCACTGTCCTGCTTTAAAGATCTTGAAAAAATAACACTTCGTTTTATATGGAATCAGAAAAAACCTCGAATAGCCAAGACATTACTCAGAAATAAAAACAAAGCAGGAGGAATCACACTACCAGCCCTCACATTATATTACAAATTGATAGTGATCAAAACAGCATGGTACTGGCACAAAGACAGAGAGATAGATGTATGAAACAGAATAGAGAACCAAGAGATGAACCCAGCTATGTATCACCATTTGATCTTCAATAAGCCAATTGAAAACAGTCAATGGAGAAAAACTCCCTATTTAAAAAATGATGCTGAGTGAACTGTCTGGCAATCTGTTAAACACTGAAAATGGGCTCACACCTTTCACCATCAACTAAGATAGACTCTCACTGAATTAAAGATTTAAACTTAAGATATGAAACTATAAAAATACTAGAAGAAAGTGCAGGGAAAACACTTAAAGAAATCATCCTGGGAGAATATTTTATGAGGAGGACCCTCCAGGCAACTGAAGCAACACCAAAAATACATTACTGGGACCTGATCAAACTAAAAAGCTTCTGCATAGCCAAGAACACAGTAAGTAAAGCAAGCAGACAGCCCTCAGAATTGGAGAAAATATTTGCAGGTTATACCTCCGATAAAAGTCTAATAACCAGAATCCACAGAGAACTCAAATTTATTAGCAAGAAAAGAACAAGTGATCTCATCTCTGGCTGGGCAAGGGACTTGAATAGAAACTTCTCTGAAGAAGACAGGTGCACAGCCTACAGACATATGAAAAAATGCTCATTATCCTTAATCATCAGAGAAATGCAAGTCAAAACTACTTTGAGATATCATCTAACTCTGCTTGTGCATAGCCAAGAACACAGTAAATAAAGCAAGTAGACAGCCCTCAGAAGGAGACAAGATTTTTTCAGGTTATGCTTCCGACAAAGGTCTGTAAACAAGAATCTACAGACAACTCAAATTGATCAATAAAAAAAGAATAAATAACTTCATTTCTATGTGGGAAACTTCTGTGATGAAGACATGTGCATGGCCTACAAACACATGAAAAAATGCTCATCATCCTTAATCATCAGAGAAATGCAAATCTACACCACTTTGAGATACCATCTAACTCCAGTAAGTGTAGCCCACATCACAAAATCCCCAAACCAGAGATGTTGGCGTGGATGTGGAGAAAAGGGAACACTTCTGTACTGCTGGTGGGAATGCAAACTAATACATTCCTTTTGGAAAGATGTTTGGAGATCACTTAGGAATCTAAAAATAGATCTGCCATTTGATCCTTCAATCCCTCTATTAGGTATATATCCAGAGGACCAAAAATCACTTTATAAAGAAGATATTTGCACCAGAATGTTTATTGCAGCCCAATTCATAATTGCTAAGTCATGGAAGAAGCCCAAGTGCCCATCGACCCAGGAATGGATCAATAAATTATGGTATATGTACACTTTAGAATATTATGCAGCCTTAAAAAAGATGAAGACTTTACCTCTTTCATGCTTACATGGAAGTAACTGGAACATTTTCTTCTTAGCAAAGTACCTCAAGAATGGAAGAAAAGTATTCAATGCACTCAGCCCTACAATGAAACTAATTTATAAGCACCCACACTTTCATATGAAAGCTATAACCCAACTATAGCCAAAAAAAAAAGGGGGAAAGAGGAGAGGGAGGGGAGAGAGGAGGAGGGGTGGAGGAAGGATAATTGGTGGGACCACACCTATGGTGCATTTTACAAGGGTACATGTTAAATCTACTAAGGGTAGAATGTAAATATCTTAACACAATAACTAAGAAAATGCGGTGAAGTCTATGTTAACCAGTTTAATCAAAGTATTTCAAATTGTATATAAAGCCAGCACATTGTACCCCATAATTGCATTAATGTACACAGCTATGATTTAATTAAAAAATAAAATAAAAATAAAATAAATAAAAAAGAACAAAGAGAAAGTTTAAAGCCCTTCTAAGTAATTAAAGCCTTTTGCTGCTATGAACATCCATGTACAAGTCTTTGTAAATTTACTGTAAGCCTTTTTTGGTCCAGAATATATGGCTGGATCATATGGTAGATACACAGTTAACTTTATAAGAAAATGACAAACTGTTTTCAAACCAGTTATAACATCCTACATTCTTACTAGCAGTTATGAGAGTTCCAATTGTTCTGCATTTTCTTCATCTTTTGGTGTGATCGGGGTTTTTAATATTAGCCAATGTAGCAGTTATTCAATTGTGGTTTTTAACTTGCATCTCTATAAAAACTAATGGCATCAAACATATTTTAAGATATTTATTTGATCTCCATACATTATTTCTGGTGAAGAATTTGTTTAAATCTTTTCCCTATTTTTATCTGTTTATTTGTCTTCTAATTATATAAGATCTCCTTCTATTAATAATTACATAGGAGCTCATCATATGTCCTGGATACTAGTCCTGTGTAGGATTTGTATATTTCTCAAATACTTCATCCCAACCTATTTGTTATGTTGTATTTTGAAGAGCAGAGGTTTAATCAGTTTTACTGATATATAATTGACAAATGAAAATTGTATATATTCAAGGTGCATAATGTAATGTTTTGATATATTGATACATTAAAATGATTTTCACAATGAAGATAATTAACATACCCATTACCTCACAATTACTTTTGTGTATACGTTTGTGTAGTGGGAATACTTAAGATCTGCTCTCTTAGTGATGTTCAAGTGTACAATACTTTATTATTAACTATGACCACCATGTTATGCTTTAGGTATCCAGAACTTATTAATCTTATAACTGCAAACTTGTCCTGTTCGGCCAACACCTCCTCATTTTCCCCAGCCCCTCATAACCATGCTCTACTTTCTATTCCTATTGTAAAAAATTTTTAAATTCCTCATATAAGTGAGGTAATGTAGTATTTGTCTTTATGTATTTGGCTTATTTCAGTTAGCCAGAATCCTTCAGATTCACCGATGTGGTCACTGCTGGCAGGATTTTTTTCATTTTAAGGCTGAATAATATTCATGTGTGTGTTTGTGTTTGTGTGTATGAACTATTTCATCTATTCATCCTGCATTGGGCACTTAAGGTTATTTCCATGTCTTGGTTATTATAAATAATGCTGCAATAAATATTCAAGTACAGACAACTCTTCAAGATAGGAATTTCATTTCATTTAGATATACACATAGCATACCCAGAAGTGGGATTGCTGGATCATAGGGTTTCCATTTTTAATTTTAATTTTTTGAGAAACCCTCATGCTATTTTCAGTAATGGCTATACCATTTACATTCTCATAGGGGGTCACATGAAATTTATTAATCATTTTGGATAATATGTTCATTTTTGGCAGTATTGATTGTTCTGTTCTGTGAACAAAAGATTTCTCCCTATTTATTTGTGGCTTCTTTAATTTTTTACTTTAATGTTTTATAGTTTTCAGTATATAAATCTTTTGATAAATTTAATACTAAGTTGTCCATTTGTTTTTTATTCTAATAAATTGAATAACCTAGAAAATATTTCTAGACATGTACAACCTACTAAGACAAAATTATGAAGAAATTGAAAATATGATCAGGCCAAAAGAAGTAAGAAGATTAAATCAGTAATTTCAAACTGCTCATCAAGGAAAGTCTTAGGGCCTAGGACCCATCAGCCTCACTGCTGAACTCTACCAAACATTTAAATTAATACCTCTCCTTTTCAAACTTTTCTCAAAATTTGAAAGGGAGGAAACACTTCCAAACTCATTTTACAAATCCACCATTTCCCTGATACCGAAGCCAGAGAAAGATGCTTATGAACAAAGAAAATCACAAGCCAATAACCCTCACAAACATGGATGTGGAAAATCTTCATTAAAATATTAGAAAGCCAAACTCAACTGCACATTAAAATAATCATACACCATCATCAAGTGGGCTATCTCCCTGGGATGCAAGGTTTTTTTCCGCATAGGTAAATTAATGAAGATGATATACCACGTTGACAGAATGAAGGACAAAATTCATTTGATAATCTCAATATATATACAAAAGCCTTTGACAAAATTCAACATTTTTTCATGATCGAAAACTCAGTTACCAAATTAGGTACAGAAGAAATGGTGCCTTAACACAATGAAGACCATATGTGATAAGGCCATAGATAAAATCATTAAATATGTGAAATATGGTGAAAAGTTGAAAGAATGTTAGTGAAGATTCTTCCTAATAACAAAACCATTCCTTTTGAACTCATCTAAGAAAACCATATTTAGATTAGAGGAAGAACAAAATTATGAGATCCATTACACACATGTTTTGTATAGGATAATTCTGGCAAAAAGAAAAAACAAACAAACAAACAAACAAAAAACCCAGCTCAACAGGAAAACCAGCCTTGATAAATAAAACTGGAGCATAGATTTAATATGAGTCCCCACAGGTAGGGGACATCTCCTTAGAAAAATACATCTCCTTAGAAAAAGACCACATTTATTTGTAACATCATTGTAACATCATTCCTAGATCTTAGCATGCAGAAGATCCTAAAGAAATATCAAATATCAAATAGCCAAGAAATAAGGAAAAATGGTGGGATAAATAGAAGACTGAAAGGATTACAAGTGAAAGATGTTGTAATAAATAACTGATGAATTCTGGGTTTGGGCCCTGGGTCCTCTAGAAATTTGATGAAGAAAGGATGGCAGTGAGACCCAAAGGTCTCAATATGAGTATTTTAAAAATCTGGGGAAGGAGTTTCAATTAGGCAAGAATTGCAACCCTATCCTACGATAGAATCTGGGAATCAACCTTCAGAGATTCTGGGTGTTGAAACTTGAGAGGCACAGTAGAACCTCTGAGCTTTTCTTGGGTCTCAAAAATGTTGATATTTTGAAAGGTTTATAATATTGGTCTTTTGAAAACAATTCTGGTTTCCAACAGGTGTGAGTAAGAAAGTGCATCAGTGTTGAGAGACTTCAGGATTTGTAGAAGGTGGAAATTGGAGTGACCTCTACAATCTTATGGATGATGATCCATTGATATTGCTCCCTGGACATTCCATGTTATCAGACTCACTTGGTATCAGAGGCACAGGGGGAGTTACTATATCTTTGAAGCTCCCCAGATGATTCTAATGTACAGCTAAGGAATGAGACTGGTCTAAATCAAAGACCAAGGAGTCTTTAGGTTAGGTGCACTGGTAGATCCTTAGAAATAGAGCACTGCCGGGTATGAAGCCTGCGAATAGACCTGAGAGCATTAGAAGAAGAATCTTGGGTTACGGGGTAAGAACACATGAAAAGTAGAGGATAAATAAAGGAGAATATAAATTTGCATACTTGTATAAATTATACTTGAAGTGCCGTTATTTACACCATTCCTTACAGACCAGTAGATGTGGTCAAACGAGCAGAGAATTCATAATAAGGTATCACAGATGTAAGTTCAGTCTTGTATCCTTACAAACTGTTTGAATTTTAATAATATACACAATCTCTTCCAACCTGTCTTTTATCATCTGTAAAGTAAGAATAAACATTTTAAAACCAGGGCATCACTGGGCATAGAGGAATTACTGTAATGTACATGTTAATGGCACTTACTATTTAATTCCAAAAGGTCTTTTCAAGCTGAAGTCATTTTTAGTTTGGAGACTTGACCACAAATCCGGTTTCAGACAAGAACACAGGGATGATGAGAAAACAGAAACAAAGGAATGTGAAAGCAGGTATCTGAAACAGCCCTCAGGGTTCAAGGTCGAAGGGACAGACAGGAGGCAAAAGTAGAATTTAGAACCAGACAGGCTGGAAGGCTGAAAATGATAACATAACATGTTCTGAGACAGCTCAAAGGTGAGACGAATGAAAGCTCTACTACTGAGCCTCACGGAACTGAGTTCCCTAGAAAACTGGGCTTTTTTCCAACCATAAAGTGGGACCATCCTTCCCATGCACCTCCCCCACTGTGCAGTGTTACGTATTCACAAATGAAGGCCCTTGTCTTGGCTGTTGTCATAAGACAAAGGAATCATCTTTTTACCATATCTTCAAATGAGGGAATTTTTTTCTTTTTTTTTTTAAGGAGGATGGTGAAAAACTAAAATTAAAACAAGAGACTCCAAAAAATAAGGAGAAGTAACTTTGCTGTAATGCCCAGGAAGCAGAGGACTAAAGCTATGTATGTTTTCCCAAAGCTCACATTGCTAGCTTGGCTCCTACAAAAACAGGACACCGTTCGTAAAACTGAAAGTAAAAACAAGCATCCTATAATAACACATTATGGTCTAAAGATATCTACTTTGCACTGAAGCATTTGGTTGAAATTAATTTGACCTTCCATCTGTGAAATTATTGTTTTCCATGGGCTTGATCACATGATTATTAAATGGTGGCTTTAGTTTCATCATTTTCTTTATTACAACTTAATATCAGTGTTTTTTTTTTTATTTTATTAAATCATAGCTGTGTACATTGATATGATCATGGAGCATCATACACTAGCTTCATAGACCGTTTGACACGTTTTCATCACACTGGTCAACACAGCCTTCCTGGCATTCTCCCAGTCATTGTGCCATGACATCTACATATCAGTGTTTTATTATCTAGGTACAATGTAGGACTGAGGACTGTAACCACATTCATCATATTTCTACCATGACAAAGGATTTAATGAGCTTCACATAAAATGCTACCTTAAGGAAATGTCACAATTAAAACTGTACAGCTGCTTTGAATACGTAAATTTCTTACCAAAAAATGAAACTAAGAACACCTGAGTATTGTCACTGAAGTTGGCATTATTATGACTGCTGTTTGATGGCCCCACTTGCCTCATCTCTTTGTGTCCATTTGTTGCTTACAGCCAGCACTGGATGGCCAAACTCAAGGTTTATAAACAGTGGATGGAAAAGAATGTGTGAAAATGAAAACTCATCCTGTGACCACATTTGCACCGTTAAAGACTTATTTATTACCTGTTTTCTATGCTTTTACACTTTAAGCCCTTAGGCTTAAAATTATTTAATGAAAGAATTTTCCATATTCCACCTTTAAGATCTTTTATGAGAAGGAAGAAATTTCAAAAATATTTTATGGTATGTATTGTCATTCTCTTCACTTGGGTTAAAGGAAAACAAAATCTATAAAACAAATTCAAATGAAAGAACAATGATACTATTTAAGCAAATCCCAGGTTAGAACATTAGTTGATCCTCCTGAAACAGACACCATCCTAGCCACCCCGTGTGTGGGCCAAGTACAGAGGCTGGGATGCAGAAAGAAAGCAGAAAGAAAGCAGCCTCTGCTGAAAATCTGCAAAATAGGTCAGAGTTGGAGGCACACTAGTTACATGCATATAATTATTGTGGGAAATTTATGAGTTATTTACTCAGCAAGCTTGAAAATATCAAAGGACAAATTTGGCTCTTATTAGCATGAAGGCTTTTAAAATGATACTCAGGAAATTCTTTTCTGCTCTTTTATTTGCAATTCATCTCCTGAGTACCTCTGTACCACGTCTTGAAATTACAGAATCACCCACAAATTTCATCCTCTTCTTTTAGGCAAATATTGATTTTACCTGTTCTTCTAAGCCTGAATACTTTTGATGAGATGGAAATGCATGTCACATTTCTCCTCTGGCTGTAAGTATTTAATAATGAGGTACCCTCAGATGATATGGCACTAGCCATGATGTCAATCACGAATTTTGGAAGGTGGAGGCCAGATGCAGGAAGCAGCTTCAATGTGATATTTTAGCTCTTCCTTGAAAACTAAGACAAAATATGGTGATGTGGCATTTGAAATGGGAGTATGTCACATGCTGAAGAGAAAGGCCACTTTATGTGATCTACCCTCAACTTAGCTCTAGATGATAAGCTGAATCAAAGATACTTAGGTTCCACTGCAAATGTTTGGTGAAATTTCCTCTGTGTAGAGTCCCCAGGTGTGAGAGTGGGTTAGCTCAGAGTTTGAGCAGACTTCCCTGGAGCTCCCTGGCAGTAGAGCAGGTCTCTGGGAAACCTATACCATCTCTGCTCTCAGCTGTGTGTAGTCCACAGATTCTGTGGAAAAGGAGGATAAACATTTCTTAGGAATTAGCGTGAGGTTTTCAGAACTAACTCCTTTCATTGAGAAATGGAGCATAACAGCAATGATGAAATGGAAATGGGCCCAGAGAGGAGAAAAAATGAAACTACATTAAAATATTCTAATGCCAAGTAGAAGAAAAAGACTTGAACTTTGCTTAGCAAAGCAATCATTGTAAGATATGAGATATTGTGGAGTAAAAAATATAGAGTAAGGGAAGAAAGTCTGGCAGTCTCATGCAACTTTGAGACCAATTTGACCTTGGAGGAATTAACTTTTCTGAGTTTCATAATTCATTCCTCAAGAATAACATTCAGCAAGTGTTTTAGAGTTAATAGAGAATGTTTTATGTACATTTTATCTTGTAATCATCTCTATAAAGTCATGGAATGAAGATAAGGAGGAAACGGAGGAGGAGAAACATTATTCAGCTGATACTCTAATCAGGGGGTCCTCAAACTACATCCTGCGAGCCACATGCAGTATTGTGATTGTATTTGTTTCCGGTTTGTTTTTTTTTTTTAATTCAAAATAAGATATGTGCAGTGTGCATAGGAATTGTTCATAGTTTTTTTTTTTTTTTAAACTATAGGCCAGCCCTCCAACAGTCTGAGGGACAGTGAAATGGCCCCCTGTTCAAAAAGTTTGAGGACCCTTGCAATTCTGTTCTAAGTGCTACAGGAGACTTTCACTTATTCCTTTATCTACTTTGTGAGGTAGGCAATAGCATTAAACTCATTTTTTCAAGTAAGAAAATAAGGTCAAAGAGGTTACATAATATTTCTGATGACACCCTGTCAGTAAATTTCAAAGGTAGAATTCAAACTGAATCAGCCTAGTTTCATAAACCAAATCTACAATTATTGCTGTTTTCGTAGGACAATCATAAAAATGTGATGATCAGGAGGAAGAAGCACTACAAGAATGATTCTGCAGAAATTCAGTTTTATGATAAGAAGAAAGTAGGCGTTATTATTATTATCATTATTCAGTTGACCAAGTTGAGGCTTCCTATTCCTTATTCTCACAAGTATAATGAGTGGAGTACACAGTTGCAACATATTTTAATATTGTTGTTAATAAAATACAGTGCAATGTTCCATGGTTGTCTTTTCAATTGACTTTGATCCAGAATTTCCCTCCATTACAGTAGCTGGAGGGCTCTATTTGTGGGAGTCAGAGGACTCTTCCAGAACCCTGAGGTTCTCTCTTTCCTCTTATGTAGTAGGATTGCCCTTTCCTACCCCTTGAAACATGCCTTTGTGACATATTGTAGCTAAGGAAATATAAGCATAATTGACATGTTCCATTTCCAAGCAGAAGTTTTAAGAGCCAATGTGTGTGTCTCCATGCTGCCAGCAATAGGTCACAGATGGGTGCTATATCAGTCCAGGACCCCAAGTGAGGAAACATAGAACAGCATCTCTTGCTGACCTGCTCTTGATGTCTAGTGTGCATGAAAAATCTTCTTTTGCTATAAGTCACTAAGATTTGAAGATTGTTGTTTTTGTAGTATAACATGGCCTTTCCTGATATATAGCCTAATAACTGTGTTACTTAAACATCAATGCAAGAGCCACAAACCATTCTATGTATTATCTTAGCAGAAATATTGTTAACACAGTAAATTGGGTGCTACAAAATCACTGGAAAGCTTAAAGGAGAATAGTTTAGGTCAGAGGGTGGCAAACTGCATGCTGGTCGCAGATCAAGCTCATACCTGCCATAGTTTTTGCAAATAAAGTTCTATTGGGACACAGCCATGTCCATTTGTTTACGTATCATCTGTGGTTTTTTTTCCAAGCTACCACAAAGTCAGGTAATTGCCACAGAAACAGTATGGCCCACAAAGCCTAAAATACTTACATTGACCCTTCACAAAAAAAGATTTCCTAAGGCTGATTTAGTCTAAACTTCCTGGAATGATTTCTAAAGGATTAAGAACAATCTAACTGAGGAGCTACTACATTTGAGGCTACAACTGGAGCTTTTCCAAAAGAAAGAAAGCAATTCTGCCCCCAGTATATCTCCTCATCAATGCAGAGAAAGATGGAGAGCAGGTTCTGCAGAGCTGCTGCATAAAAAGTGCACATTTCCAGAATATTACTTGACAGAGCTGATGAAAAACATCCTTTGCCTCATTTCTGCCTCCCAAATCTTGTGCAAATGAACCTAACGGTGGAATCTAGTTTTCATCCAGAAGTTTAACTGTTTAGCTGGAAGAAATGGAAATGTTTAGCTTTTCAAGTTTTCATCTAAAGTACGAGGAAAGGGATATTAAATTACCCAACTCAGAATATTTGGAGTATAGGTATTGTCTTGCCATTCTCAGATTTCTGGGAGAGTTCACCTGCTTTACCAAGTTTGATAATTAAGTTCACAAACTCATTCTAGAAAAAGTACTAGCTACCTCACCACTGAATATCACAGTGGTCACCTTCGAAGTACCCCCCTTGGTAAGCTATGCACTAATTAGCTCCTAGTCCACCCTTCAAAGCAATTTCGGACCTTTTTCTGTAAAGGCTATCAGAGCTGTCATCATATTACCCTGATGCTCTGAATGTCATCAAAATGTATTCCTTTAGATATTTACTTTATCTTCAGATAAAGAAAAAAATAATTGGGACCAGATCAGATGAGTAATGAGGGTGTTCCAATACAGTTGTTTGTACACTGGCTAGAAACTCCTTCAGAGACAGTATTATGTGAGCTGGTGCATTGTTGTGATATAAGAGCCATAAGCTGTTGACCAAAATTTTCAATTATGATTTTCCTGTTTATCTATGTTTACTTGGTCTACTATGCTTCTCATAGTCAGTTGATGATTTTGATGCACAAGTTTGTGGATTTTTGCAATGTTTTTATCAGTTCTGCTCATTACTGGCTGCCCTGACCTCTCTCATCAGTGATGCTTTCTCTCCCCTCAGAAAAACATTTAATCCGTTTGTAGACTGCCAGTTTCTTCTTGGCATTATCCCCATACACTTGGACTACAACGTCCCTGATTTCAATTCCATTCTTGCCAAGTTCAATAAGAAATTAAATGTTTCTTCACTGCTCTAATTCAAGCTCTGACATTCTCACAACAGTACACAAAACATGCAACAACAATAATTGAACATCTCTCAGCAAGACACCACCACACATTGACATGAACACAGCTGTTAGACACTGATATACCAAGGTTGTGAACCCTTACTGAGCTGTCTGTACAGTGCTGCCAATGTATGATCGCACACAAATCCTTGCAATACACTCTCCATTCTTTAGGCTGATTTGAGTGTATTCCTTGCAATCATCAAGAATAACTTGAAATGAAGTGATTAAAAAATATGTATAGTATTTTAATTTCATAAAAATGCACATAGATGTATACTTTATATGTTCATTTCTATGTTAATCACAGTGTAATCACTAGTTGACAATAATGAATGATTAATAAAATAAATTGTGAAAGGGCTCGTCAGTCTACACAAATCCTTCTATATCAAATAAAATTATCTGAATTTGAGTTTCAAAAAATGTCATTGCCTGGCCCTATTCCAACCTTGTACCCATCAACTCTGAAGTCAGTTTTGCTGACTCTGCTCATGCTATTCCTTGCTGCGTACTATCCCATAAGCTCACCCTATTAACACCTCCCTCTGTTCCTTCCCAATATGATCCTCCCTTTCTTCTTTCCTTTTTCTCCAGCCTATTCAAGTTATTCAGAGCCAACTTTTTCAGCAGCTTTCTATGTTTGTTTTCTCAGTTTCACCCACATCGATCCTCATCTCTTTAGTGGACAGCAAAATCATCCCTATCATTGGTTTTATGGGCATTTGGTCCTCTTATTACTTGACTCTTTAGCCACAGTTGAAGCTGCTGACTGCTCCTGCCTGTATAGAATACTCCAATACTGGGCAGCGCCTGTGGCTCAAAGGAGTGGGGCGCTGGCCCCATATGCCAGAGGTGGCAGGATCAAATGCAGCTCTGGCCAGAAACTGAAAAAATATATATATATATTCCAATACTTGATTCTGTGAAGATACCCTTCCATGATGTCACTGGCAGCTTGTAATCTGCCACCCTGATGGTTTCTCAATCCTCTGACCTAGGCTGTTCTCTCTGTGTCCTCTTCCTTGGTGAATTTGTCCAAGCTCACAAAATCAATTACCATCCTCTCACTGATGATTTATTTCAGTTTATGTCTTGGTTATGAAGAAGATAATTCTCTTCTACTCCTTCTCTTTCCTTTCTATGATGAGAACTTCACCATTGCAATACTTTTGTCTTCGCTACAATTCTTTCTTTTTCCTCCCCAAGGAAGGAGAGATTATTTGTTAAATGACAATTTTGAGAAGAATAAAGCAAGAATGCTTAGATCACACCTTTTCCATTCTTTTTAAAAATCCAGAAACAGAGAACAAAGTGTTCATAAAGTTCATGTGAAATTTAAAATAGTTAACTATTAAAAGTTAACTTTTAATTTGCACTGATACCCTATATATTCTATTCTCTTCCTTCTTTCTTCACCCATACATGTTGCAGCAGTGCCTCTGACAGCCTGGATAAGTCTGTCTATTTGTGGAGTTCACTATTAGTAAACAGCGTGCCTGCAGTCAGTATCAGTGATAATATGATATGCTACAAGGTCCAGACACTGTACTATATACTGAGAATATATATGTATTCTCCATAGACAAGACAACTAGCTTTACTTTCTTATTCATTCATATGGTCAGCAATTCTATATTGAACATCAACTCTATGTGTCTGATACACATCAATTAAAATGAACAAACAAAAAGAAAATGCCTTTATCTTTTGATGGAAGATAAACAATAAATATAATAAATAAATGAGTTACATGGGATGTTCAATGTTATGGGCTACAAAAAAAAAAAAAAAGTAAAAGAAAGAAACAATAAAGAAAGATAAGGAGAGTTGAGACCATATTGTCATTTCTAATGGGTTAATCAAGATAAGACTTGTTGAGTGATTAATTGTGGTATATGTACACCATGGAATATTATGCAGCCTTAAAGAAAGATGGAGACTTTACCTCTTTCATGTTTACATGGATGGAGCTAGAACATATTCTTCTTAGTAAAGTACCTCAAGAATGGAAGAAAAAGTATCCAATGTACTCAGCCCTACTGTGAAATTAATTTATGGCTTTCATATGAAAGCTATAACCCAGTTATAACCTAAGAATATGGGGAAGGGGAAGAGGGAAGGGAGGGAGGGAGGAGGATGGGTAGAGGGAGGGAAATTAGTGCGATTACACCTATGGTGCATTTTACAAGGGTACATGTGAAACTTAGTAAATGTAAAATATAAATGTCTTAATACAATAAGTAAGAAAATGCCAGGAAGGCTATGTTAACTAGTGTAATGAAAATATGTCAAATTGTCTATAAAACCAGTGTATGGTGCCCCTGATTGCATTAATGTACACAGCTATGATTTAATAATAAAATTAAATAAAATTAAAAAATATATATAGTTCCTCATGTTCATATATAGAACCTCATGGTTCCCCAACCATAAATTATTTTCTTGCTACTTCATCTTAGGCAAACCCTATGAAAGGGTAGTTCGACCCCCAAAGGGGTTGCAACCCACAGGGTGAGAACCACTGCAAATGTCCTTATGTAACAAAGAAAGTGTCTTCCCAAAATAAAAACAGTTGCCTTCTATTGTTAAAAATATATATATATATATATATATTTGAGCAAAATGTAGAAGGAGGTGAGGAGTTAACCAGGTATACATCTGTGGGAAACTGTATTTAGGAAAAGAGAACAGCCACCCCATAATCCACTCTGCAAGAACATGGCCAGTAGTCTGCCTGGGAATAAGAAGAGGGCCCACGTGGTTTGAGATAGAAGATGGGGGTGGACTCCAACCCTGGGGCTAGGGCATGTAGTGCTTTGTGCTTTCTTATTAAACAGAATTTCTGGGGCTCCTGTATTAAGGGGCAAGGATAGGATTGAGAATATCAGTTAGGTGGCTTTTGCTGAGAGAGTATGTTGGCTTAGACCCAGCTGGTATGGAAGTGGCAAACAGTAGTCAGAGTCTGGATGTAATTTGAAGATAAAGCCAACAGAATTCCCTAACGAATAGGGAAAGAGAAAAGTCGTAGGTGAAACCAAGATTACTTTTGTTTTTGCTTTTTAATGTTCTATTGTATTTTGTCATTTGGCTTTTTTGCTATACTGCTTTGTGTTAATTATTGTTTCACTTATTTCTTTAGGATGTACAGTTTATACCCTTTACTTATCATAGTAGACTTAAAATTACTACTGTATCACTTCACATGAACTAGAAGAACCTTTCAACAGTATAATTTCATTTACTCCCATCCTGTGTGCTACTGATGCCATATATTTTACTTTTATCTACATTATAAATGTCACCAGAAAATATTTTTATTTTTGCTTTAAACTGACTGTGGTCATTATAAAAATTTTAAGAAGAAAATATAAGAGAGACCATTATATTTGCCAATATATTTGCCATTTCCCAAACTCTTTATTCCTTCTTGTAAACCTGAATTTCTATCTTGTTTTATATCCCTTTCATCTGAAGAACTTCCTTTAGTATTTCTTGTAATGTAAGTCAGCTGACAACAAATTTTTCCAGCTTTCTGTTACCAGAAAATGTATTTCTTTCTCCCTCATTTTGAAGAATATTTACATTTAATATAAAATACAAGTTGACTTTCAGCAGTGAGTAATGTGCATTAGTATGGCTCTCTTTGTATGTGTCCTGCTTGGGATTCGCTGAGTTTTTTGCATTTGCTGGTTAACATTTTTCCCAGATTTGAAAAATTTGGGCCATTATTTCTTTAAATTCCTTTTTGTCTTTTGTTCTGCCCCCTCTCTTTCTGAAACCCCAATTACATGTATACTATACTTCCCAATATTTTTCAATAGTTCACTAAAACTCTATTCCTTTTCTTTAACTTTCTGGTAAATATCTCTCTCTCTCTCTCTCTCTCTCTCTCTCTCTCTCTCTCTCTCCCCCCCCCCACCTCTGCCATGTCATGTCATAGTGTCATCTTGTAAAAGTTCGTACTTAAAATGTGTCCATATCACTTTTAACAATCTACCCCAATAGTTAAAACTTAGACATACCCTAATTTCCATGGAGGTGTAGAGGACTTACAAGAAAAACAATTAGAAATTTTTATAGCTGCTTTTAGAAGAAGATAATTATCTCTTTCTGCCAACAGTGAACTAAATAAAAGTCTGGCATGAAAATTTTGGCAAATATGTTAAACCTGTTGCCATGGATTTGGAGGATGCTTCATATAGCAAATTGGAAGCCAGTTTTGTATTGGATATTCTTTCCAAAACGTGGCTCAATTAGTTATACTGCTACATTCAGTGATATTTTACTTATTTTGCCAAGATTTGAAGTAAATAGTCATTAATTTGTAGTTTATGATTGTAGTACAAAAACTTCAAAATATTTCCCACAGTCACATTCTGATAAATAAAATAACTAACATTCATTAAAAAGAAAAATATTTACTTCCTATCCACAACCACCTTCTTTCATTCTCCCAAATTACTCCTTGTGAAGGGAGTTTTTGTTGTGACACGTAGCTATCTGCAGTCTTTGCTACCTACTTCTCTTTTCCAGTTCTCACTTGATTCATAATCATGGTGCCTAAATAGGTGCTTGAAAACAAGATTCGAGTTCCAGGTCTCAGGTGCATTACAGAGTGGATACATGGTCCAAATGGCAGAGGGCTTCTTGAAATTTTCTTTCTCAACAAGACCCTGAAGACATCATCTTGGACTTCAGCAGCTTTAAATAACATGTTCATTTGCTGCTAAATTCAGAGACTGGGATATGCAGGGGGTCATAAAAAATGGTGGAAATCTTCTCTGAGGAGAGTATGGGGACCAGGCTGTGAATTCATTGTTAAATAATTATTGCAGATCCAAAGTAGGTGAGTTGGTGTGATTAGGGGTAGGTCTAATGGAGTATATGCCACTAAGGGAATAAAAGAAGACATAAAAACATAGTTCTTAGAAGAAAAATATAAAATAGTCCCTTATATTCGTCAATTTTTTTGCAAATATAATTTTCTCAGAATCTATCAAAAGAGACAAGATATATGCAAATACGCAAGGATAATAGACAAAAAAGGTATGCAAAAAATCAAGGATAGAAGAAAATCTTAAAACTGGAAAAAAAAGATGAAAATTCTAGAAGGATTTATTTTGAAGTATTAACATTATAATATTAGTAAAACTAGAAAAATTAGAGCAATAAAGCTTGCTGTGGTGTAAACTATATGACCTCGGAATATAAGATTCATTCATGTATTAATTCTCTCAATAAATATTGCACCAAGTATTTATTATGTAACTGCTATGATTATAAAGCAGTCGAGAGAAAATTGATCCTGGAAGTTGGGGAGGTTATGATATTAGGGGTATAAACTAATGCTGCCCAATTAAACATAGCAAATGAATAAAAACTCCACTCCTTCCTTTGATTCCAGAATAAGGTCTGCTCTTGGTTTTTCTCCCAGTTGCTAATTGCTCGTTTTCAATCTCGTTTCCTTGTTTCTCCTCTTACTTCTGAGCTTCTAAAGGTAAAGTACCAATGACTCAGTTCTTGAGCCTCTTTTCTTACCTTTGTTAATCTATGCTTAGTCCCAGATTTGGGTTGAATTTGCCCCCCCCCAAAAAAAAATAAATAAAAATTCTTGTGTTGAAGTCCTAATCCATTGTACCTCAGAGTGTGACCTTCTTTGGAAATAAGGCTGGAGCAGATATAATGTTAAGATGAGGTCACACTGGAGTAGGGTGTGCCCTAGTCCAGCATAAGTGGTATCCTTTTAAAAGTAAAAATTGGGATGCAGACACACACAGGAGAGCACCCTGTGGACACGAAGGCAGAAATCAGGATGTGGCATCTATAATCCTCAGAACTCCAGATACTTCTGGCAAACAGCAGAGGCTAGGAGAGGCACGTAACAGATGTGTGACTCTCTCTCTCAGCATACAGAGGAGCCGGCCCTGCAGACACCTTGAGCTCAGACCTGTGAGAAAATAAATTTCTATTGTTTCAGCTGACCAGGTTTTCAGTACTTTGTTATAGTAACCCTAGCAAATTAATACAGTCCCTCAGTAATTCCATTTAGTCTCATAGTTCCAAATGTTGCCTCTATGTCAGGACCTCTCAGCTTTACCCCTTTGTCTCAGAACTTACTTCCATCCTCCAGACTCATCTATGTAACTGCCTGCTGAAGTTTCCACTTGGATGTCTTTAAAACATCTCAAACTCACATGTCCAAAATTAAACTCCTGATCTCCTCCCACAAAACCTATTCACCTACAGCTTTTCCTGTCTTATTAGATCAAAACCATTGGCTGCCATCCTTGGTTCCTCTTTTTCTCTCATACTCCATATTCAAGCTTCTAGAAAAGCCTGTCGACTTCCCTTTCAAAATTCATCCAAAATATACTCTTTTTCTCCCTCTATGACCCTGATCTGAGCTATCTTCTCTCCCCTAGGTTCCTGACACAGCCATCTGTTTTGATCCTTAGTCCCCTAGGTCCATTCAACATATAAGTTGCACTTCCATGGTCCTCTGCTCAAAGCCTGCAATAGCTCCCCCTTCTCCTCAATGGAAATTTCAAAGCATTCACGGTGGCCTGTGTCAAGCTAATACCCAGACTTCTTCTACTCTGTCATGTTCTCTTCTTACCACGCTTATTGAACAACTAATTAAAATATTTCAGATTCTGGGAAGTGTTTTAAGTTAAAATTAAATGTGTTGATCAAATTGTCATTTCTGTGAACCTCTATTTCTTCACTCATAAAATGAGGAGGTTTAGATAATCCACAAGGATTCTTTCAGCTCTGACACTTATAACTTTTTTATTAATAAGAGAATTCACTCCACTGTGTGTGGTGCGGACACTGTGTTGAAGGAGCTCAAAATGAAGATACGATTTTGTTATTATAGAGTCGATCTAATCATTGCAGACAGCACACTAGGTAATTTAATCCCTAAAGTGAATAAAATTCACGTTAGCTGCCCACATTCAGACAAATTAGATAATTAGATAACCTCAAGCACTGTGCAAGAAACTAGTAATCTTTAGACAAGCCACATGTTCTGAATAGGCTGAACCACATTTTATGTGAATCAAGGAGATACACATGAGTAAGAACACCACGTATCTCTACATACATAAGTAGTATATACATGTTGGAGTGCATGTAGACAACAAATAGCAAGAAAACTTGATTTAGGCCTTAAAAGATATGAAATGTTTTTTTTTAAAAACATGGTATTAAGTTTTAAAAGAGTCAATAAAATCCTTTCTATTTTGCTAAAATGTGTTTTTTGTTTGTTTGTTTTTATTAAATCGTAGCTGTGTACGTTAATGCAATCATGGGGCACCATACACTGGTTTTATAGACCGTTTGACACATTTTCATCACACTGGTTAACATAGCCTTCCTGGCATTTCTTAGTTATTGTGTTAAGACATTTATATTCTGCGTTTAGTAAGTTTCACATATACCCATG
>CAUYPK010036511.1:0-63797 GCA_963574355.1 Loris lydekkerianus
TATGTTGTTGAATATTGTGTGGGCTACACGTGCTCTTCTGGGGTATGAGATGTTAATCACAGGGCTGGTACGACTGGAGACCTCCGCTGATTTCTCAAACCCCACCAGGCAGACACCCTAAATCTCTCTTCAGCCCTCTTAAAAGGCACTTTAAACTTGTAAACTTGCTGAGCAGAAGCTTTCCCAGGAAAGTGCTTGTAGCTGGAATCATTGCTGAAGTGGCTATCCACTTACCTAGTGTGTCGAAACCGGTCTCACTCTGCCCCTGTGGGTTAGGGCTGTAAGGCAGTTCAGTCCCCGCCTTTAGTCTACTCAGTCACTAGGTTACCAGCTCCCGCCCGATTCTTGCTCTGCGACCCAGAGGGCGGAGCTTGCCAGGGCAGTTCTCTCCCAATGGCTCCCTATGGCCCACAGCCAAAAACTATTAGCTCCTTCTGGCTCAGCGGCTCAGACTGGGGCCCTAGACAATGGCCAAAGTTCTCCACACTCCTGCTCAACCTCTCCCCAAGGCAATTCAACTGAGTGCCAAGTCCAAAGACACCAAAACAGTTCACAGGTAAGGCCTTTCCGGTTTGCAGTCTCGCTGCTACTGTACTTACAGTTGCTGGTGGGTTTAGACCGATTGAACACACACAACCACTTGCCAGTTTTCCACTGTTTTTGTCCTCCTCTTGGGGTCCAGAAGTCTCTTGCTGACTCCCTGTATTCTCACAGGGATGATTATAGGCAGATCCCACCAGCCAGAGATGCCTGGAATCCTATCTCCCCAGACTCACGGTGCCTAGATGCAAGGAAGCTGTTACTCGGCCGCCATCTTGCTCCTTACCAACAAATAATTTTTTAAAAAAGAAGGTAATAGGAACAGCCATGAGACAAAACAAACGAAGTAAATACCAGAAAAGGGCTTCAGAAAATCCATGAGATAAGTGCAAACATTTAAAAGAAAAATTGGGTTATAGCTTTTCATACAAAAGCTATAAATTGGTTTCATAGTAGGGCTGAGTACATTGGAATATGGGGAAAGGTGAGAGGGAGGGGAGGGGAGTGGGGAGGATGGACAGAGGGAAGGTGATTGGTGGGATTACACCTACAGTGCATCTTACAAGGGCACATGTGAAACTTACTAAATGTAGAATATAAATGTCTTAATACAATAACTAAGAAAATGCCAGGAAGGCTATGTTAACTACTTTGATGAAAATATTTCAAATTGTATATAAAATCAGCACTTCGTACCCTTGATTACATTAATGTACACAGCTATTATGTAATTATAAAAAAAGGACATAATGAGGAATATATGGAGAATCCCAACAATAAAATAAGAACTCACAAAAAATAAAAATTAAGCATCCAAAAGGAAAAAGTAAAATATCCAAAATAGAAACTTAAGTAGGTGGTCAAACAGCAGATTGGAAAGATGAGAACAGACAATGCACAGACTTGAAGAAGAATCAGTCAAAAGATCGAATATAGTGAAAAAAAAGGAAAATGAGTGTTTTTTTTGACTGATTGGAGCCCTGGTAGGATTTAGAATAATTTGAAACATCCTACGTCATATAGAGAGAGGACAGAGTGGAAGAACAGAGAAGAGGCATGAAACACAGGAAAGATACATGAAAACTCAATCAGAGCAAAAATATTCCCCAATGGGTTACATAATATTAAATACTACATAAATATTAAATACTATATCACTACAATGATATAAAATATTATAAAATACTATACATGCCTGTAAGCTTTAATTTACAGATTGAAGGATTTACTAAGTAAATCTACTCAGTAAAATACCTAAAATGAAACACCAACACAGATGCAGCACATCCAACCTCTGAAAAGCTAAGATGAAGAGATTGTTTGCTGTGAGTGTAGGAATCCAATCAATTTTTCATCATTAATTTTGTATCCTGCAACCTTGTTAAACTCATTTATTGGTGCTAGTTTTTAGTAGATTCTTTATTATTTCCTACATACAAGATCATGTCATCTGTGAATAGAGATAGTTTTAAATCTTTCTTTCCAATTCAGATGCCCCCTGTTTTGTTTGTTTGTTTGGGTTTTTTTGTAACATTCTCAGTGCATTACCCTGGGGTTGGGTGTGGTGGTGTCATCATAGCTCATGGTAACCTCAAACTCCCCAAACTCCTGGACTCAAGTGATCCTCCTGCCTCAGCCTCCCTAATAGCTGGAACTACAGGTGCCAGCTGTAGTTTTTATAATTTTAATAATTTTTAGTAGAGACGGGTCTCACTCTTGCTCAGGCTGATCTCAAATTCCTGAGCTCAAGCAATGAACCTGCCTCCGCCTCCCAGAGTGATAGAATTATAGGCGTGATAATTATATTATAATATAATAATTAATATTATTAGTATATTAATAATTATAGGCATCCAGCAGATGCCCTTTATTTTATTCCTGGCTAATTCCTGGCTGGCAGGTGCAGAGGGGTGAGGGTGGGCACCTCCCCACCCTGTCTTGGGGGAAGCATCCAGTCGGTTGTGTTGAGGAAGTTCCCTTCTAGTTCTGCTTTGTTGAGTGTCTGTTTGAGACCTTTGTGTGTTCGCTTTTGTTTTGGCTTGAATAGTTTCTATTGGTTATTCTCTGAGCTGTTTTTTTTTGTTTTTTTTTTTAACTCTTTCCCCCACGGCTGTGCTGTGGCCGCCTTGCTCTCAGATGCAGCTTCCCAGATATTCAAACACCAAAGGCACTGCGCAAATATCAAAGGCATGCTGATTTTTATCAACATTGTTTCCTATTTTCAAAATAATCCAACTTTGTCCAGTTGTCCTTAGTGTGGAGAAGGATGGATGAATGAGAAAAAGTGAGTCCAGTGCGAAGAAGATGGTCAGAAGGCATCCCCCTCAGGAACTGCAGGGAAACAGCCACTTTGTTACAGAAGAAGACGGAAGACGGCTGTAATTCTGAGAGCCTCGCACTTGACTTTTCTTCTGGGTGCCCATTAGCCTAGGTCTGACTGTGCAGAGATGTGCTGGCCCCCAGTCAGCAAAGGGAAGAGGCTTCCTGGCGAAGTGGGAACAAGAAAGGCAGGAAAGAACAAAGAGGGCCAGAGAAAGATGAGGCGAAATGCTGCACTAACAGCAGTAAACAAACCATTTGCTAAAAAGGATATTTGGCTAAAGTGCCTCCCGGCATATATTCCCACTGGACACTTTTGATCAGAAAATGCAGCGTGTCTTCTAAAGAGTTCAAAGAAGGGACTATATTGCCCAAAGAACCTGGAAGAGGTTGCAAAGAGGGGCAGTGTTGCTAAAGTGTGATGGGGGTCGAACCACACTTTTGACTTACCGGCTTTACGTCTTTGGGCTAGGAGGAAAAAAAGTGTGAGTAAATATGTTATGTGTGATACAGAGACCTTTGCTGCTCAGAGGTGTGCTGTGCTAAATCACACGATGCCCGTTCCTGGGGGCTCCCCCGCTGACACTGGCGCTCTCCCCCATTTTATGGTGATGTGTCAGAAGCAAGTTTTTTTTCAGTGTGATCCGCAATATTTTCATGAAAGACTTACCAACTACCAAGCCTCATTAGTGATTTTAAAAGCTGAATCCTTGAAAGTCAGGACTCAGAAACTGAGTTTCCAGGACCAGTGCTGAGTCCTGCCTTCTGGATCTGTTCCGCTGGGTCAGCATGCTCACACTGCTTCCCCCTATGAACCTCAGTTTCCCTGTCTATAAACCAGGGACAGAGATGGACATTTAAAATGATCACTGTAACTGCTAAATAGCAGATGCAAATTGGTTTCATAAACTAGAAAGCTCTTTGCACATGGATTTGGGGCAGCACTGTATAGTTTCCAAAGAACACTGGCAAAACTTGCAATACCTTCTAATGTAGATATGAGCAGGGCGTGCCCAGTCCATGTGAGGATCAGGTGCAATGTGACTAGCAATTATGCAAAAAGAATAACAATCGAAAATTTTCCAAACTGATACACGTGGATCATGTCATCAGTCACTAAGCCACTTGATATGATGGACCTGAGACCAAAGACAAGAAGAGTTTTGTACATGAAAATATTTGTACTTCCAAATATTGTTGATTCCAGGGTCTTGTCTACCTAGCCACTCTTCACCTAAAAGACAGAAAAAAAAATAAAGAAAGAAAGACAGAAACTAAGCCTCAGCCCTTTACACTCAGAAAGCTATCCAGCTATCAGCTTCACGGCAGTGCTGATCCACAACTGGTCCATATAACACATCCTGAAAACATCAGTGAAATGGACGGGTCATTCTGAACATTGAAATAATTCCATCCTAGGCCAACTCCATCACTAGCCTACAAAATATCAATTCCAAGATCTTGGACTAAACATCACAGGCAACAGAAAAAAAATACTCAATGTTTTTCTAAGGGTGCTGAGCAATGTTGACCTCCCCAGATGGTAATGTAGACAAAGCGCAAACACTTTGTCCTGTTCAAACTCTGGCTTTGTGACTCCATATCTTCCCTTTCTGACACTGAGATTGTTGCTGCTAACAAAGTGTGGGACACAGAGAGCTTAAATAAAAGTTCTATTTGCTGAAACTTCCCTCTTCGAGACTTGCTCTTGCCTTTTTTCCCTTTCTCTCCCGCTCACACATCCCCTTCCTTCACTTCTGCCTTTCTATCTCCCTGGGCTCATTCTGACTCTCACTCTCATCTGTAAAATGGGAGAGATTTTGCCTATGGGGATATTAAGATTTTAGGAGGATTAATTTAAATAATGTGTGTGATGAGTTTGCCACAATTGGCACATGAGGAAAAGCTCAAGGAAAGACTCCACCAGCTTTCCATCACATTTAGTCTCACAATAATTGGAGCAGATGGAAAGAGACTCACACGAGGATAAGAGTAAAATCTGGATCTGGGTTCAGGTCTTCTGAGTCTATGCTCTATGTTGATCATCTTCCCAAGATGGAGGACAGCCAGAGAGCTGCCTGGAGCTGCCTTGCCCACTGAGGCAGAGGAAACACCCCAACCACGTCCAAGGGCCCAGCAGGATGAACATGACACATAAATACATTTACCATGAAGGTGGGCAACTGACCACCAGGAGCCAAAGTGAAAAACATCCCCATTTTACAGGAGGCTGCGTGCCGGGTACACCCACATCCAGATGGACCAGCAGGGAGAGATACCCTCACACGTGAGGGTTGAGAAACAACTCCGAAGGCAGGGATGGCAGACCATGTCTGAACTGTGCTTATTGACAGAATCATGTCCAACAGCTTGGGGACAAGATCCAGGCTAAAGCTCCGTTATGAAGACAGAGGCTCTCCAAGAATGAAGGTGGAGAGGAAGTCGCCAGCGTGACCTACAATAAAAGACATATGTTATAGACCAACTGCTACTTTCCAGTGTCCTATACTGTGACCTAGTTCATTTCCGACGGTGTCCCTTTACGGTAGATATGATTATCACTATATTGACTATCCAGAAGAAGATCAAAGTACAGTACCTATATTCTTTTTTTTTTTTTTTAACACTTTTTTTAGTCAATGTAATTTAACTGTGTCATGGAAGTTTAGCTATAAATTCAAGTGCACTATGACACACAAAAAAAAAGGTTGAAAAATCCTGATAGAAGGAGTTCTGGGGACAAATCCGTGCCTTCAGATGGGGGGGGGAGGCTGGATGGTCACAGTCTTGGAGAAGAGCTGAGGTCAAGAGCCTCTCTGGGTCCAGAAGTCACTTCTCAGATGACTGACCATTCGTCCTGCCTCTCTGACCCCTCCCTCCCTTCCCTGGGGCAAGATTAATTGTGTAAATATCATTACAAATGTGCTTTCCTTACCCCCCAGAAGACCATGACCTTTGTCCTTCAACCCGTCTCCCTTCCCACCTTGACTGTCTTTCTTGCTCTTCCATGGAAGTCATGTCTTGGTCCAACGTGAGCACTTCTCTCTGAAGGCATCTGTTAGACTGTGTTGCTTCAAACAAAATCCCCCAGGTGCAACAATAGACTGATACTGGATCAAGGAAATGTCCCCATGGTAACCTTGTCAGGGCAGTTGATCAAGGGAGGGAGCCCCGATGATCAGACAAGCCAGCTCATCTGCACGACCTGCTCCCTGGTACAGCCCTGCTAGGACCCACATTCCCCTGGGTCAAAGCCTCCTCTACACCCTCAAGTGGGTTCCTCAGACACAGCCAGTCACAGGCAGAAAACGGCTGGATGTTTCTCAAGTATGCCGCCTACAGCTTCTATGATACAAATGAATGTCTGTATCAAAATAAAGCCAACACAGGCAGTCCCTGAGTTACAGATCTCTGACCACGTATAGCTCACACTTACGAATAGGGAATATTATAGGTAAATGTACATGTTTCAACTTATATGCAGATTCAACTTAAGAACCAAACCTACAGAACCTATCTTTTTCATAACCCAGGGACTGCCTGTATGACAAGTCTCTTCCTAGTATTGGTTGAGCATGAGAGAGGTGGAAAGAGAAATTAACCCAAGTCCCACAATTTAATTCCCCACGAACTCAATATTTCCATCTCCATTTTGCAGATAAAAACAGGTGCAGAGAAGTTTGTGAAACTCCATCAAGGTCCCCAAAATTTTCAGTCCTTTTTTGTGTGTCACACTTGAACCTGTAATCAAACTTCAGGTTAAATTACATTGATTATAAAAGAAAGAGTAAAAAAAAAGAATATAGGTACTGTGCTTTGAACTTCTTTTGAAAATAATTTAATTAATGACCTTTAAAAAGTTTGGCAGCATTACAGAAAAGACCATTAAAACAGGTCAAAGTGAAACTCGTTGCTTTTTTTTTTTCACTTTATTGTTTTATCCCATAAAGTTTCAAAAAGGACATTTAATCATATTGCAGGGGAGAGGGGGTCTGACATGAGCCTGTGGCTTCACCTTTTCATCTTGAGAAAGCAGACATGGTTGAGTGAAGGCAGGAGGCAGGAACGAGCTCTCAGCTTTGTTGTTGTGATTTTGGTTGCTGTGAAATGTGTGTCTGATGACATACTCTAACCAGCTAAACTGATCTCAACTTAGTCCATCCTATCTTGGTAAAAATGGCTTTGCAGGTTTTCAAAAGACTATACAGTGACAGCCAGGAAGTCACTTTGCACACAGTGACCCCATCCTTTGAAAGGTGAAGCAGTGAAGTTGGAAGGCCCAGAGCAAATGCCCCCAGGCACTGGTGCACTCTGGGGTGGGGGCTGCTCTCTGAGCTTCCAGGGTGCCTGCTCTTCACCCCTTGGCTTCCCCACCCCACTGACTGGAGCATATTTTTGGAGACAGAGCAAGTTGTTTCAACATTGCAATAATTAAAGAGCAATCACTGAGAAAAAGCAAACAAATTAAATCCAAATGCATGTGGGATGTGGCACATTAGGAGGCTGTTTCTAGTTGGCAGACAAGAATGTATTTTTAAAGTTACAAGAATGTGTTTTCCTACTCAGTCCTCTTGTTACCTACAGGGCTGACGGTTGTGCAAGAAACGCTGTATTTACCGGCTTGAAGGAAATCTCTTGGGACTGACCTTGGCTACATACTTCAGAGGAACTCATCAAATTAATCATGCTGCAGGACTATGAGATAAGCACACTGCAAAAATACTGCTGTGCTCTGAAGTCAGATTCAGCCTAAATCTACAGGAGAGGTCATGTGGGCCATTGGAAGGGGTGGTGGCGAGAAAGTCTGGAAAGCTGGAGACAGCAGGTGCACGGAACTCAGAGCTCAGAGTCAGGATGATGCAGAGCTTGAAACCTGCCTGGACTGGTTGTAAAACCTTTTTCCTCCCTTCCTTCTTCCTCCCTCCCTCCCTCCCTCTCTGGGTCCAGAAGTCACTTTCTTTCTTTCTCTCTTCCAGACCATTTTCTGCATCAAATGCTCATGATATTGCCTAGTGAGAAATTGACAAAAATTCTAAACCAATCTGTAAATTTAGTGAGTTGCATGTTATGACAGAGGAACAACCAAGCTAATAATTATCTGTTAATTTTTTTTTCTGTTTATACTGGTTTCAGTTCACTCAATATATGACTATCTTTAAAACCTGTAAATGAACCCTCCCCCGCTGAAAAAAGAAAAAAAAAAAAAAAAGCACTTCATAGAGGATGGAGGATTAGAAAGCAACCCTCTAGTTAATGGCATTTGAATCTTCATGACTTAAATGGATTTGAGGAGAAGAGAGAACTTCCAGTCAATGTTAGGAAGAAATTCTAATGATCACATTCTTTTAAAAGTTCTCTAATTATAATAAAAATGAATGTTCCAGTTTTGAGAAAAAATTACTTTCACTTACAAGTAATCCCAGACCAATTGTGAAATTGACACTTACACCAGTTCTGAGCCACCCGTGAGGAGAAGCAGAGTTGCAGAGATGCAAGAGACCAGAGGACAGCCAGGACAACCCTTCCTGGGCACTTCAGTTTTCTTGAGCAGCCAGTAACCTTCTCAAAGTCCTGTGTAAATACACGCTCCCCTTCCCACAATGGCATGAACAAGTAATAATTACAATTGTGAGGACATACCTGTGAATCAGGAGATTAAGTATAATGGTTACTGTATAAACAGTGAAAAGAGCCCGACTTCATGTTAATAGATCAATGAAGAAAAACTGCTGCTCATTTTCAGAAGCATGCCTACAGCACGTAACTGTGTTTAGTTGCTCATATATTTTTTTCTGCCATCTACTTTAATCTTTCAGGAGGATTCAGCAAAGTGAAAGCTACATCTTCAGTGGGTGATACACACTCTAACAGAGAGTAAACACTTAATAACAACTTAAAGCTTTAGTAAAATTTTTGAGGAGCTTGTTTTATAGTAATAAATATGGACAGTCAATAGTAATAATAATAAACAACTCTATGGTAGGCCTTAGGCTGAAAGATTTTATGTCATCTGAACCTTGTAATAAGTCCAAATAGGATAGGTTAAAAAAATTATCATCCCTGCTCTACAAATAAAAATAATGGGACACAGAGTGGTTAGGTGATTGACACAAGCTCTCCCAACTCATAAACGCTGGAGCGGGTACTCAGAGCTGTGCCGGCTGGTAACCTGTTGAAACGTGAGACTGAATGTTGTTGAGGTGGGCTCTGGTTGTGGGGTATTGTTGTGGCTGAGCTGCTGGTGGTAGCTACATGTGCACCCTCCTAGTCTTCTCTTTGCAAACAGAACCCCTGGTTTCAGCCGGGCTCATATTCAGACAGAGAAAATGTGTCACTTCCTAATTTTATGGAGGTGTGATGAGTTCAGGTACAGATAGTCAGAGTGGGTGATCTCCACCTTCCCAGGCAAGGCTTTGCCTTCAGAGTGGACAAGCTGCCCTCTGCCCTCCCTGCACACACACTCACAGGCCATGGGCAGAGCAAGGATTTTAGTAAATTTACTCATCTGACCAGAGGCATGTAGTGCTTGCCCAACCCCAGCAGCCCGCCACTGGGAATTGCTGTCACTAAGACTGTCACTGTTCACGTTTGCTGAGGCCCAGACTAAGCCTTCTCTATCACTGGAGGTGGTTAGCTATTTCTCTTTCCAGAAATCTTCTAAATCCTTCTCTTCCATCCCCATCTCTCCACTCTACTACAAGCCTCTGGGTACAGGAACACTGCAGCCCTGTGTCCTACGTGCACATCAACCTTCAGCCAGCCCTGTTCTCTACAAGGTGTATCCACCCAGCTGCCTGTCTTCTGTCATCCTCCCATCTTGAAAGCACCCCTTTTGGAAACACCACTGACCTTTACCCCTGGGATGGGGCAAGGCAGGAGACAGGGAGGCTGGCCAGGTCGCTCCCTTCCACAGAGGTCAAAACAGAAGGTAACAGCTGTGCAAGTGGCAAGAATGGTGTGATGTGCAAACTCACCAGCACACAACTAGGCCTAGAATCTCAAGTGGCAAGTGGGCTGCTTTGCAATAAGAGCAATGGGCTATGTGCTCAAGTTCAGTGCCAGTTCCCATAGGCAGGCACCCCAAGTCCCCAGATCCCTCCGTCTGAGAGGCCTCCCTAATTCTCTGTCCTATCAACTCTTAGTGAGTTTGTTCTTCCCCAACTGTCAGTTATCCCAACTTACACAGACATTCTAAGAGCCACGTGCACTAATCTCTGAAAAGCACAGTATGGCTAACTAATGATGGCTATTGTCACTAAGTAATCAATGCAGATTGATTCTAATCAATTTCAGAACTGTCACTAAATAATCAATGCAGATTGATTCTAATCAATTTCAGAATTCCTTTATATTTCATTCAACTAGAATTTCCAGAGGAAATCTTAGCTAGAATACTTTAGAGGAAAAAGTGTAGACACACGTATACACACACCAATACATATTCTTGTGTGTGCATATAATCACATCATTCTGATTGTTCTCTTATGAGAAGACCTATTGTCCCCATAGGTCTTCACTGTAACTTTATGACAGAGGCAAATGTACCATCCTTCTTGACTGAAAAACTGGAAACTGAGATCTGGTAAAATTGAATTCCTAGCTCTTCCCACAGCTTGTTGGCATCAGGATGCTGGAAATCTTCTAGATTTCCTGGCACACAACCCAGGTTTTTCTTTCCTCCAGACAATGTGCTCATATGCATTTCAAGAGCAAGAATCCATTTACTCAAGTTTATCATCTAAAAAAAAAAAAAAGCCTTCCTTCTCCTGAAATGGGAAAATTAGATGCACAAACCTTTTCTGACGAGCTGTGCTAAAGATTAAAGAAGTAACCGTCCTTCATGACTCACACTCAGAAGTCGTGAAAAATAATCTGTTATTATGTAGAGCAAAGAAAGAGTAATTTATAGCCAACCGTGAATACTTAATCATTAGACCCAGTGACGTTGCTCGTATTAACACAGCCAAAATAAATCAGCTGTAAATCCAAAGCGGGCTTCAACATGACATCAGGAAGATAAATCAGTGGTGCCGGCATGAAAGAGTCTGTCTGTAAAACAGAATTATTAATAAGTGGTAATTCTCCTCCTGCCCTTCTCCTGGTTCTCAGGCCCAAACTGCATGAGCCCAGTAAAAAGAAAGTAACAGGACCATACATTTTACAACCAGCAATTAGAGTTCCACTGCAATTCTAAACACATTAATTATTACTAAAAAGCCCCAGGTTGTCTTTCTGTTAATTTTCCAGTGGATAAATTCACTACTATGCGACAAGTCAAAGAAAACTTCATTAATTGAGACTGCCCAGGGGACAACAGTCTGTGTGAGCAGAGAGTGCCAATTTCACATTTATAATCAAGGAAATGTGCTACTTCCAAGAACACTGGGTAATTCCAAGTAGATTAACAGAAGCTTTATTTTAGTCACGGTATATATTTGAAAGCAAAACAACATCTATCTTTTTTACCTAAAAATTATTTTCCATAGTATTTTAGCTCTGTTTTAATAAAAAAAAATTTAAGTTTTATTTATAATTAGCATAGCAGTCATTTGCAAATGGCATTACAAGTAGTTTGGATTTTTTAAATTTAATATTTCTTTTCCACATTCACATTAAAAGTTTTGCTGATAATGTTACATATTCTGTTTATCAATCCTTTGTGTCTTGGTAATCTTTAGCCCAATCTAAATTAGTTTTTGCTTTATAAGTAAGAAATTAGTTCTTATTCTATGAAGTATATTCCAGATTATGTGATCGTGATTCATATTTTTCCTCTTTTTTTTTTTTTTTTGCTCCTGGCTCTATTAACTCTCCTGTCATTTGATTAAATCACATGAATCTTACCATGGTAGCCTCTTTATTATCTGACAGATGGATTTGTTGTCTGTCCATGCAAAAGATCCCATTCTTCTCCCCGACTTGGGCCTTGAGTTTAATGACAATTGCTTGTCACCTTTTCTTTCACTTTTCAACTCGCCTGCTTATGCTCTACCTTTGCACACATGGATGACAGCATCCCTACCCAGAATACCAGGTGAGCTTCAGAAGACCTTTCTCCAAAATTGTGCAAAGCTCACCAGGTTAATCTCAATGAATCAGAAGCACAGTCATGAGGGGCACAGACCCCTCAAGACATCCTTTGAGCCAGACATTTCTACCACTTGACAGATGAAGAATTGAGAATTGCCCTAACATCCCAAGATGTCACAGCTTGTATATGACTGAGTGGGTATTCAGACCCACGTCCACCTCAGTTTAAACCTCATGGCCTCCCTAACTCACTGGCCGCCCATCAGAAACCCAAACCAATCCTGATCCTCACCAGAAGTCCAACACATACAGCAAGCTCTGCTGCCGAGAAAGTAAAAAAATGGAGATCGTGGGTGGCCCTCTTTGCAAGCTCAGGATCTAATTAAAGTTAAGGGTAAAGAACCCAGGAAACAGGAGAAGGTATAAGAGACTAAGAAGATGGTGTAGGAGACTAAGAAACTGGAATGGGAGACTAAGAAGATGCTGTTTCAAGGAAAACAATAAAATGATTATTTTAAAATAAGTCCTTAAAGTCAGATTTCTGCTTTTTATTTTTTTCATTATGGTAAAACTTCAGCCAAAATAAATGGAGATTTTTCTGAGCATTCTATAAAAGGAACCATTTCTTTAACTAAGAGGGAATGAGGAGACAAAATTAAAGGGCATGGACTTTGGAATAAAATACATTTGGTTTCAAAATGTGTACTGGCTACATTCTGGACAAGAGCACTGGCACAGAGTTTATGCTTTAGTATAGATAGAAGGACAAATCCTTCCTTCCATTCATTTCCCTTTTTATTTCTATTAATGACATAACAGTGTCAACAGACTCGGATTCAAGTCTTGGGTCAGTCAGGGATAGCAATATGTTATTGTGGAAATATCTTGGGTTCTTAATTATCTCTGTCACTTGGGACGCCCATCCTTCTGAGAAAAATAGAAACCATAAGTCCTAGCCGAAGGGGTTACACATATAATGTGCCTAGGGTCATGCCTGGTGGATAATTTCTTGTCTTTGTATTGTGAAAAAATTATATTATTAAATTATGTTCATTTTCAGGACTTCAATTCTCTTACATTTATTTATTCTACAAGTAATTATCAAGCGTCTCTGATGTGACAATGCTGTGGAGACAGTGACAAGCACATGAAATAGGTTCAGGGCCTCATAAAATCACATTCTCATGGGCAAAGCCGTAAAAAATAAGTAAACAGCCAAATAAAGTAATGTGAGACAGTGCTTCAAGCTGGGAACAAAATAACCAGGAAGCCGTGAGAGAGGGGAATTAGATAGAGGGGTGCTGTATAAGGATTCTTCTGATCTGTGATGAGCCTGGAACTTTGCACTAGAACTTGGACCCCAGGCTGCTGCTGCCGTGTGGTGCTCGCTGCCTCTCTGCTCTACAAGGCAGAGCACAGAGCAGTTTCTTGGCCTGGACAGTGAGGGGCAGCAAGGGTGACAGAAAGGATCCGAGCTGTGGTGGCAGGAGGCTCCTGTTTTGCTCCATCATCTCCCATCAGGAGGGCGTGATGCACACAGTGGTCCACTTTGAGCCTCAATTCCCAAATTGAGAATTTGTGGCAAATATCTTTGACATTTTAGGCTTACTTACAGCCTCTTTGTGGTATTCTTATTGTTTGTCTTCCTCCAATTAGCAGCTAAAATTTGCTTCTCAAATTGTGTGCTTAGGCATTCTCAAATAATCTTGTTAAAATGCAGGCTCTGATTCAGTAGGTTGGAGGGTCTGTTTCTTACAAGCCCCCAGATGAGGGTAATCTGCCCGTCTGAATGCCAGGAGCTAAGCTGCCCTCCACGTGTATCCTTCCAGGAGGGGAGGTAGCCCCAGAGAGCAGAGGGGGAAGAAAGCAATCTCTTCCATCGAGTCGGGTTCCAAGGCCTGAAACAGCACGTTTTCCCGGCCTACACCCTAGTTGAGAACTGCAGTGGGGTCGGGGAAAATACAAGAGGACAACTGAGAAGTGAGTCAAATACTTGAAAAATGGAATGGACAAGGAGGCGGGTCTGAGAGACCATGGGAAGAAGTGTCGGGTCGGGTATGTGGACACCATCTACGCCAGCACGGGATTTACAGGGACGTTGGCTCTCAGGTGAGCGAGCTTCACTGCACAGGGCCTGTGCTAACTCTCTGTATTACTAGTGTTGGTCTGAGTTCTCCAGAGAAACAGAACTTTCAGGCGTACGACACCCCAAGGCATTACCTGACCTGATCGTGGTGACAGAGGAGTCTGGGGTCTTTGGTCAGCAAGCTAGAAACCCAGGATAGCTGATAGCATAATCGCAGTCCACGTCCAAAGGCCTGAGTATCAGCAGAGCTGATGGCAGAGCTCTAGTTCAAATCCAAGTTGAAGAGCCAGGAAAGGCAATCTTGTAATATCCAGTTCAAATCCCAGTGCAAAGGTAGGAGAAAACTGACATCCCAGCTTAGAAACAGGCAGGGAGATAGAATTCTCTCTCACTCAGCCTTTTCTTCTATTTAGGCCTGAAACGGATTGGGCGAGGCCTACCCACACTGGGAAGGGCACACTCACAGAAAGACTCAAAAATTGCATTTAGCCAGTATCTTGTTACTAGGTGGCCCAGTCAAGTTGACAAACTAAATTAACCATCACACTGTCCTTCCTGAGGCTGTCCAGTGAACACTTCCTTGGAACAGTATAGTGCTTCTTCCCACGACAGGTGGACGCCAGCTAGACATGGTTCCGTCTTCAGGCAACCTACCCCTTACAGAAGACTTGCCATTGTTACCATCACCTGAGTTGTCAACATACTTGTAAGCCCCAAGAAAGAAATGATAGAACTTTGAATACCCAGTTTAGAGGTAATTCTGGTGGTAGAGATGGTGGAGGTGATGGTGAGGTTTGTGTGACGGTATTGGTGACAGTATGGTGGTAGTGGTGATAGTGATAGTAGTAGTAGAGATGGTGCCTGTGGTATTAGTTTAGTTTTGTTTTGTTTTTTAAGATTGTGTCAGTCTGTCACCCTGGGTAAAGTACCATGGCGTCATAGCTCACAGCCACCTCAAACTCTTAGGCTCAAGCAATCCTCTTGCCTCAGCCTCCAGAGTAGCTGGGACTACCGGTGCCTGCCGCAATGTTCAGCTAGAGTTTCTAATAGCAGAGATGGGGAGTCACTCTTTTTCATTCAGGCTGGTCTCAAACTCTTAAGCTTAGGCAATTCACCCACCTTTGGGACTACAGGCATGAGCCACCATGTCTAGCCTGGTATTTGTTTACGGTGATGATTTGAAAGAGAAAACCTCTATATCATTCTTGACTAGAGCTAGCTTAAAATCCCCACTCAGCCAGAACCTCAATCTTAGTCCCATCCATAAAATAAGGAATAAGCCCTAACTCATCAGTTTGCTTTGCATATAAAGTGAGGGTTCAAAGATAAAAGAGATGATGTATGTTGTATGATTACAGATCTATGTGCCAAGACCACAGAGGAGGGATGCTTATTTGTCTTACCTATATCTGCATAGAAACCAGTAGCTTCTGCCCACAACTCGTTAGACTACAGCTTTCTGAGTGCAGATTCTCTGATGCTTGATTTTTCTGAAGGAGGCACTTTTGGTCCAGGCCCTGTACAAAGCACTCTTGAATCACACAGCCTCTGTCTACTCCTGCCACTGCCGTGACCACACCTGCTTCAATTCCAGGTCCTACTGTCCTTCCCAGTAGACAAAAAAAAAATCTCTCCTCAAAGGTCCCTTGATAAATTCAGCAAACAAGAGGAAAATTAATTCTAAACACTCTATAGATCGCCTCTCTAGAACGAAAGGGGAAAAAATAATTCGTTAAAAAAAAGCTTATTTCCAATAAAATGTTTTTTCATTAAAAGTCCTCCTGATACAGTCCCCCAAAGGATGTAAACGTTTCAGATTAAAGCCATAAAGAATGGAGCTGTCTAGAAGCAGCTCCCACTGGATTGGGGCAGCTCTGAGCTCCTGGAGCTAATAAGCTTTTTCTTTGGAGTTAGCAGTTGACAATCAAACATGCCGGGGTCTGGACACTTGTCACCCACTAAAACAACAGTTCCTTCTGGGTTGTCAGTGAACTTACAATTGGGTCGAGTAGGCACAGCGCTGTGGGGGGTGCTTTTCATTCTGTTAAGGAAGCGATTTGGACTCCCGCCTCCCAGCATAGCCACAAATATGTTCTCAAGTACATTTTCATCAGTCTTCCTTTCTTCCACGTATCCATCAGTCTTACTGATTTAATTTTGGTTTGATATACATCTACCATATTCAGGGCATTTTGCTTGGCCCAGAAGATACAAAGATAAACAAAGAAGGCATATATGTGCCTCTGAACTGATGTGCAAAAGGACTCCAGAATCTAGATCCTCATGTTGGCTGTCACGCACCTTGAATCTAGACCCTCACGTTGGCTGTCACGCCCCTTGAGTCTAGACCCTCACGTTGGCTGTCACGCACCTTGAGTCTAGACCCTCACGTTGGCTGTCACGCACCTTGAGTCTAGACCCTCACGTTGGCTGTCACGCACCTTGAGTCTAGACCCTCACGTTGGCTGTCACACACCTTGAATTATTGTCAAAAGACGCTAGGATATCTTTGGTATCCACTTCAAGTAGAAAAATAAGATTTCTTCACTCCACTGTAAAGTAAAATCCCTATTTTTTTCAGTTAGGATAAGATAGGCTATGCTGAAGCAAGAAATATACTCCCAAACCTCAGTGGGTTCACACAATAGAAGCCTGCCTCTCACTCGGGTCACAGGCCTCTGAGGGTAAAGTAGCTCTTGGCGACACTCTTCCTAGTGGTGACGGAGGCCCACGGCTACCTCCGTCTCTGCTCACACCACCTCTTGAATATTCTCCAAAGACACTGTAAAGAAGAAAGGGAAGACTATAAGACTTCACAGGATGTTTTTAAAGGCTAAACTTTGAAGTTTCTTATATCACATCTTTCTACATCTCACCAGGAGAACATGCCCTACTGCCCAGACATAATCGCACATGGGGATGGCTGGTAAGGATGGGGGAGCACAGGGACACTCAGGGGCACCACAGGCTTACCACACTCACGGTCCACAAGTTGGATCCAAGCCTTTCCCCCATGCCCTGAATTCCATAACCACGCCCCACCTTCGGCCCCTGCTGTGTGACCTGTACTTAAACATGAGACTTTGACAACGATGATGATAACATACCGTAGCAGGCCTGAAAACTCACACATAACATCCCTGTTTGTGAAAGGAGCAGAACAGAGTGGTCATGAGCTGGCCTGCCTCCCCTCGTGATGGTTACCTAACTTTGGCCAAGGCCTTTGACTTCTTCCAGTACCAGTTTTGTTTTCTATAACATCATAGTGATCGTATTTCCTCATAAGGTTATTATAGAAAAAAAAGAAAGGAACACAATGTAATTGAGAGGCTCAATAAGGAGCTCTGTACAAAGGCTGGCAATATTTACCATTTCCTGTGACAGGTTTCCACTCTTTGACATTTATTTCTTGTCATGCCAGCCCAGGATGGGTACTCAAAGCAAGGACATGTTTTGTCATCACTTTTCTGGTTGGCAAAATAATGTAGAGTTGACCCTGGAACAACATGGATTTGAATGGCACGGGTCTTCTTACACGTGGATTTTTTTCAACCAAACTTGAAAATGCCATACATCTGGGCTGCGGGCCTGTAGGGTGGAGGACTGGCTATGCCTCCCCCGTGTGTACGAGTCAGCAGTGCAGCAGTGAGCTTGTATTGTCAGGCCCACAGTAAGGGGGCGGATGGAGACCCACGTGTTCACTCTGGGACCCAGACCTGAAGGTACCAGCTATATCCAAGAGCTTGTTATCTCATGAGAGAGGCTGGGAGCCCCAAAAGGGAAATGAGGGACTCACAATGCTACTTAAGGGCTGGACTTGAACCCAGTACCTTGTCACTTCCACCCACATCTCAAAGGCAGGTCACAAGGTGCCCAGCACAGATGGAGTGGGGCTATGTCCTCCACCATAGAAATGCAAAGGATGCAGGAAAGTGTGAAAAATCAGGAATAATAATGTAATTTACCACATTCTGTCACGTACTTTACCCTCTTGATTCTTTTCGGTTCTTTTGAACCCCCCAAATGTTAGAATAATTTTTAAAATTTTGGAAATAATCTAAAAAACTAGAAATTATTTTACCTAAAATTCTCTTTGGTAGGTATGAAATCGAAGACCCAGAGACGTTACTGACCCACCCAGCGATGTACTACCACTGACCATGAAATCAACTGGCCTCCATGGTGGGAAGATGGTTGGAGCCTCCTCCATGGAGTCCTGAAGCCATCTCTGGGCAGGTGTTGGGTGAAGTAACTCCCAGAACAACCTTGCCAGGTAGGTTCCATTTACCCCACTTTACAAACAAGGCAGGGGAGCCAAACACATGGGCTAATCATTCGAAACGTACTCACTTTTTAAAATACAGAAACGATTTTCAAATCATATTTTCTAGTTTTTGTCAGTTGGATTAGACTTTGTCTTGAATGTATAGTCAACATTTAACAGTGCAGTGAAACATGAGAAATGCCCAGTGTGGGGGGAGAGGGGTCAGGTTCAGGGGAGGCAGTGCCCAAGAGAGATGGGAAATGCCTTTTCTCCTAACATAACAATTTTCAAGCATTTAATTATGGCTTGATTTTACTGATTGCAATTAGAACATTTTCTCTGTTGGGGGGATATGTCAGAATCCTAATCTAGGTTAAGTAGACAGCTCCTTTAATAAGAAGTCTGATGAAAAACCAGAATCTTATGCCAAGCAGATCACTTTCCATGAGCTAAAATAAACCAATTTCTGCAAAGATCTGATGATCTAAAGAAACAGACAGCTAGTTTTATACACACACACACACACACACACACACACACACACACACACAGCTGTCCCTTATTATCTCTTATTATATGTGGGGGATTGACCCCAAGACCCCCTCAGATACCAAAATGCAAGGATGTTGGAGTCCTATTTGTAAAATGAAATAGTATTTGCATATATAACTTAGGCACATCCTTCCAAATACTTTAAAATATCTCTAGATTATTTATAATACTTAATACAATGCCTACACATCACCTCCATTGCATAGATTCAATGTAGTACTTGGCAAAGTTTTACTTTTGGGAATTTTATGAAATTTATTTTTTAAAATATTTTTAAACCACAATTAGTTGGATCCATGGATGTGGAACCATGGACACAAATGGCCAACTGTACACGTGTGTGTGTATAAACACGGTCATGCATTGCTTAACAATGGCTCCATTGTGCGAACATCACGGAGCATCTCTCTGCAAACCCAGATGGTGCAGCCTGCTACACACCTGGCTACAGACCTGTACAGTGTGTTAGTGTCCCAGGTATTGTAGGTAATTGTAACACAATGGTAAAAACACGTATGAACACCGAAAAGGTATAATAAAAACACAGGATTATGATCTTATGGATCCACAAACATATATGCGTTCATTGTTAATGAAAACATGCAGCCCCTAATTGTGTATAGACACGTGTGTGAATGTGTATTTATATACACACATATATACATATGCATATGATGTATGTACACATATGTGCATATTTGTTCATATTATAAAGTATTATCAATATACAAAGGGCACCAAATCCACATATACACATTTTAAGAAAGGAAAAATCCACATTAAAACTGCAATACTCAAGTCACATTTGACTTCTGCAATTACAAAGGTACAAGACACAAAATACAAGATAACCAAACGTTATCAGTGTATATCATGTGTCACAATTTTAATATAGTTTTTTCCTTTCTTAAAATGTGTATACATGTTTTTGGCACCTTCTATACACAGCACAAGGGGATGAGGTCATCTACACTCCTGCTAACCATATGCCGCAGAAACCCTGTGCCTAGATAGGTCCCCATAAGCAAAGACACTCAGCACACAGCATCTTCATAGCAGCATGATTTCTAATGGTGTCAAATTAAAAAAAAAAAAAAAAAAAAAAAAGCCCAAATATCCATGAACCAAACAATATGTAAAGTCACGATATATAAATGGACCAGTACAGGTAGTCCAGCAATAAGAGGGAACAAGTTACAAAGAGGCACAGCGAAGTGGGTGAGTCTCACACACTATACTGAGTGGACAGCACCAGGCTGAGCTCTGTGTAATGCCATCTGTATAATGGCTGCGTAATGCCATCTGTCTCAAGGACAGCTACAGGCAAAAGCGATCTCTACTGCCAGGACAACTACCCACAATGTCAAGGGACAGCAAGGGATGAGGCAGGGAAGTGTCGGGGCTTCTGAGCACCATGGTAATAAGAATGCCTCCTGCCTGGATCTGATAGTGCTACTTGCAAGGATGTTTTAATTTAAGGAAATTCTTCAGGCTGTATACTTACGACATGTTAAATTGTCAGGATGAATATTGTATATCACTGGAAGGTTTTTAAAAATGCAATAAGAGAAACCATGACCCCCATCCACATGTCTTGGTATTTTCTAATTTGCTTTCTTCATCCTGGGCATAGACAGAGTTCAGATTACAAAAAGATACCCTTGTATCCCACGTTAATAGAGCAACTAGACATGTTTATTCCTGTAACAAATTAGCAGGCTGTATAATAATAAACGAGTATATTATTGAATGTGTAGGTTCTGTTTTCTCTGGATATTTTATTTCTTTCACTTCTTCTGCATAAAGACCAACACACCCTGGATCTTAAGATTCTGCTCAAAAAAAAAAGAACCCCATCACGTTCTGATTAGCGGCAATCCAGAATGAATCTTTTCAATGAATGAAAATGAGGCAAGCTTTTATAGACCTATTATCTGAGGGCATCCAGTGGTATTTTTATTCTCTGTATTTGACCTCAAAAATATTTTGTAGTTTGTCAAGGATATAATTTTCACCCAGTCAGGCTTCAGGGGCAGCTAATTGAGTGGTGTTTAATGACATTTGTTCCTTAAAGGAGGCCTGATTAAATGTACCATGTAATTTTTTACCAAATCAAGCAATTCACCCCATTTTCAAATGTGCTTAATAAGCCAAACCTAAGTCATTACAGCCTGCCAGCTGTGTGGCTGATGTGGGCCAGGCTGGAGGCCTTTCTAACTGGCTAGGAATTTCCTGCTTCCACCTCCTTACTCAGGCTGTTCCTCACACCTGCAGTATTGTTTTCTTCTCTCCCTTACCTATGCCAATCTTATTCATTCCAGAGGATCAGTCTAAACTCCCACCCACTTCTTAAGAGTTTCTCCATCAGGAATTGTCTTGTTTAGTCTATCTAAATCAGCTGTCCTTCTCCAAACCCCTATAACTCCTGGTTCATGCCCCTCATCTGTGAATTTACATGCACATTCCAAATCCTCAGCTCCCCCTTCATGCACGTGCCCCTAATGCTCCCAGTTAAATTATAACCAGTGTGAATTGAGGAACCATTTTTATACTTCTTGAGAGCCTCAGAGATTTGTGGAGTCCTAAGGACACAGAGCAGCCCAAATTGGGAATAGCAGGGCAAATACCTTAGTAAGAGATACAGATGTCATAATCTTACCATTTAATGATAGCATGGCCTGGGGTAGTTAATTATTTTTTTAATTAAATCATAGCTGTGTACATTAATGCAATCATGGGGTACTGTGTGCTGGTTTTATATACAATTTGACACATTTTCATCATACTGGTTAACATAGCCTTCCTGGCATTTTATTAATTATTGTGTTAAAAAATTTATATTCTACTTTTAGTAAGTTTCACATGTACCCTTGTAAGATGCACCACAGTTCTGGTCCCACCAATCACCCTCCACGCATCCTTTCCCCTCCTCTCCCCTTCCTTTCCCTTTTCCCCATATTCTTATTTATTTTTTATTTATTTACTTTTTTTTTTTTTTTTTTTGCAGTTTTTGGCTGGGGCCGGATTTGAACCCATCACCTCCAGCACATGTGGCTGGCACCCTACTCCTTTGAGCCACAGGCACTGCCCCCTTTCCCCATATTCTTAGGCTATAATTGGGTTATAGCTTTCCTATGAAAGCTATAAATTAGTTTTAGAGTAGGGCTGAGTACATTGGGTACTTTTTCTTCCATTCTTGGGATACTTTGCTAAGAAGAATATTTTCCAGCTCCATCCATGTAAACATGAAAGAGGTAAAGTCTCCATCTTTCTTTAAGGCTGCGTAATATTCCATTGTGTACATATACCACAATGTATTAATCCATTCATGGATCGATGGGCACTTACTTTCTTCTCTAAAACTGAAGTTCCTCATCTTTTAAGAAAAAAGGATTTTTTTGTGTGTGACTTTAGTGGAAATCAAATAAGAAAATGCCGCAGCTCTCAGACTCTAGTTTGCTTAAGAATTAATAGAGGGATTATGAAAAATGAAAAATTTTTCCAGAAATTCTGACCAGGTTTAGAAACATGCCTAGGAATGTGCATTATTGTAAGTACCACTCCACCCTTTATGCTAGGGAGGAAAACATCTGGACCAGGACCTAAAGAGCCTCGACACCAAGCATGTGTCCCAAGGGAGCTCACTGAGTCTCTGGACATGTGGAAAGCCTAGGGTCACATCACACTGGGCAGCAGAGCTGGGATTGCAATCCTGGGGACTCAGCTCTCCATCCAGGACTTCCCTCTCAGCATGGATGTCTTCCATGGATACTTCAATCCATCCTGGCAAATGTCACTGACAACAATGACAGCAATAATTAATATTTATTGAGCACTCATTATATACCAAGGCTGTTCCAAGCATTTATGTTTTTAATTCTTATAGCAACCCTATGAACTAGAGACCATAATCACCCCCATTTCACAGATGTGATGAGCACAATTTCTGTGCCTATTGAGGTACAGAAGGGTTAGGTCATTTGGTCAAGGACCACACAGCTAGGAGGAGATGGTGCTGGGATTCGAACCCCAGCAGCTGGGCTCCCAAACCCATGAGCTTACCCCTTGTACTCTGTTGGTATGCTAAGGTGATGGCGCCCCTCAGCACTCACACATGTCACAGGGCAGCTGCAGGCTGGGACATCCCAACCATGATGTTGAGTGTCACCTGTATCTCGCCTCAGTGAATATAATATGGCAAAAGCAACTGTGTGAAGGTCCCAGGCCCAGGCCTCAAAAGGCATCACTTGTTTGTTGCAAACCGTGAGGTTAATCCCACACATGCTGACCAGCTGACCTCTTCTGGAAGAATGGGAGACGCGTGGAGTGGAGCTGCCTTGTCAATGCACAGGCTCACGAGGGAGAAATAAATACTCACATTTATGTCCTGGAGCTTTTGTGATTATAACACGTCAATGGTTGATTTTTATTTTTATTTATTTTTTAGTACTGGCAAGGAGAAAAGCAACAGCTGATTTCAAAGAAAATCTAAATATACTGATATGAAAAGTTGTCTGCTCATGCTAAACTCGAGTAGAAAAAGGAAATAGTGAGAGAGATAAACATATTGTAGATACATTGAATGTATAATTACTTCATTAGGGGTGTGTGTGCACCCACATTCTTATATTCTTCTTTCATGTACATAAAAATAGTTTGAAAAGATTCACATAAATTGTTACCAATGGTTATCCTTGGCAATTATTATTCCTAGACTGGAGCTAACTCACTGTGTGACCTTGACCCAAGGCATTTTTGGTTTCCATGTTCTTGCTATTCCAATCCACTCAAAAAGGCTGTGAATACCTTGTAACTCAGACATGTTATGGCTCTGTGACCAGTAAATCTCATCTAGCAGGAATTCTATAGTATTACTTCACATAACAAGGAAAATTCATTCTGCACTACATTCATCAAAAGCTACTTGGAAAGTCTAGGAAAGAAACTGCAAATGAGAACATTTTGGGGGTCCCATCCTCCAATCCCATTTAATACAGGCATAAATGACCCAGGAGTTTGGCCAATCACATCACCGGGCCAAACGTCGTAACGGTGGCCCAGCTCTTGGCATTCTGCAGCAATGTGGGTCTCTTCTCTCGAGAGATGCCAGGGTGCCCATAACACCCAGGATTTATGAAGCATTGAGGATGATGTTTCTCCCCTCTGCAGATGGACAGAATGATCTGCAGAAAAGGAATCTCTTCACATTCCCTACTGTATTAACAAAACTGAATATATTAACATCACCAAGAAACAAAAGGACCTTGCTTTTCACAGAAGCTCTTCAGTTGCTCCAGATATTAGTAGACAAGTATCTGCACCCAGGCCCTTGATATGAAGAGCAACCCATTGCAGTTACTAGAGTCACACACGGCGGGGCCTCATGTGCCCTGGCCTGTACTTTAGGACTGCGGGGCAAAGGGAAGAATGGTATAGAGAAAAGAAGGGAGGGAGGAATAAAGGAAGAAAATGAAGAAGGAAGTAAGGAGGGAAAGGAAGGAGGAAGGATGGGATAATAAAAATAAACAGTTCAGGGTGGCACCTGTGGCTCAAAGGAGTAGGGCACCGGCCCCATATGCTGGACGTGGCGGGTTGAAACCCAGCTCTGGCCAAAAACTGCAAAAAAGAAAAAAATTAAATAAATAAACAGTTCAACAAATGTTAGCTAATATCTTGTTTAACCCAGAGAGCTCAGAAAATGGATATTATTATTTATTTCTGAATTTTCAGTCATAAAATGTCCATTAAAGATAATCAGGTCAATGGCCTAAGGACACTTATATAAGTGTTGGGACTTGGATTCTAACCCACATCTGTCTTAATTCTTACTTTTATTAAAATTTTTAAAAATCATTTTCTCATACACATTTTATACTGAAATTTTGCAGGGTACAGGGTAAAATGTAACAAAAATGAATATGGGCACATCCTTCTGCGTGTGCTTCTGGATGAAATACCTTCACCTATCACAGAAGCCGGCACGAGCATATTCCTTGCAGTATTGTTAGTAGAAGTTGAAAACAATGTGTGTCATTCTTGTGACCATGTTCTCCACTCTGTCACAGAGTCTAGGGACAGACACAAAGTGTCAGTGTCAAACAGGAATGCCCCTTACATGGACTGACATTGTCACCGTGGGGGTCTCAGGGCCACCCCTGCTCCCACGTGCGCCTTGCAGCCTGAATCAGCACATATGGAATGACTAGTGTGTAGAATTCTGAGCAGTGCTTGGGTCCAAAATGTTTCTTTTGAGAGGAGCTAGATGCTCACAGGGGCAATGATCTGTCTTACTTCTCCAATGACCAGGCTCTGGGCTCTGGGCTCTGAGATGGGTGAAAAATCTTCCCCAGAATCCAGATTTGTTTGCCTAATTCTGAGGTTGAGCTTGGGAGGGCCCTTGCCCGTAGAAACAGATATAAGCCACTCCTCCAACAGCAGAGTTACCAATATGGGAAAAACTTTGCTTTCGAAGTACCTTTCCCCAGAATATCCTCAACTACTTCACAGCCCAGGTTGTCCAGAGTGGGGTTATTCATGAGTTCCCTCAACATCTCCAACATTGCCCTTTGGGGGCTTTGGCTGTGGTGTACTCAGGAAGAGATGGACTCACGGGACATGAAAAGATCGACCCAGTAGATGCCTGGAGAGGAAAACCCAGCAGAAAGGTGAGGTTCGAGCTGAAGGCTTGCCCTCGCCAAGGCAGGAAAGGAGACTCTAGAAAGAGGTCATCAGAGGTGAGCCAGTGGAAGACCATGCACAGGGCCGAGAGCAGCTAAGTGTAGCTAGAAGACGGATTTCAGGGGAAAGAGAAAGAGAAACAACACTGGGAAATGTGTCTGGGAGGTAAGGCATCCCTGCCACTGGAGGGAGGATGGCATTAGCAGCTCAGGTGACCATGGGGACCGTGCAGCGGGCGTCAGGCAGAGAGTGACATGTGAGGACCAAACTGTCTTCATAAAGACCACCATGGTGGGAGAATGTGGGGTGACAGTGGGAGGCAGGAGGGGAGAAGAAACCCTCAAGACGTCCAAACAAGGGCCGTAGCGAAGTGAACCCAAGGCGACGTGGACAGTGAGTCAAAGCCACAGGGGTGAACAATTAGACAGGACTGAATTCCTGACTTTCCCACCTGCCAGCTGCAAGAGTCTCAGAAAAACATTTCAACTCTCTGCTCAGGAATAATGCTGGATCCACTGGCAAGGTGGTTGTCACATAAGGTAAAACTCACCATTTTAACGATTTTAAAACCTACAGGCCAGTGGCTTTTAGTACATTCACGATGTTGTGCAGCACTGGCAACTAAGTCCAGAACATTTTCATCACTCCAGAACAAAATCTCCACCACTTAACAGTCATTTTCCATTCCTGTGCTCTGCCCTGCGGGGTCCTGCCTACTGCTAATCTATTTTCCATCTCTACAGATTTGCCTATTCTGTATGTTCCATTTGAAAGTAAGTATGCAATAAGTATCCTGTTTGTGAAGTTCTTTCACATTGTATCAACATCCGTTCATTTCCATGGCCCAGCACTCTTTCATTGTATTGGAAGGGGACCTCAGGGTGTTTATCCATTGCTGATGGACTTCTGGGCCGTTTACACTGGGTGGCTGCTGTTAATAATGTGAACCAGGATCCAGACTCAGAGCCGACCACAGGACAGGCAAGGTCACTGCCCTTTGTGAGTTTCCATTCTGGTGGAGCAGAGAATAAATAAGGGAGCAAATAAATAATCGAGACACTTACAGATGGTGACAATTTCTGTAACACAGTAACAGGACAGTGATAGATAAGAAGCGAGAGCTCGGCAGGCTGAGCAGGGCCGGTGTCCTTGAGGAGAAGTCGATTCTGAATGTGATGTGGGAGTGAGCAGGAGCTTCCACGGAAAAATCCCAGGGGAAAAGCTCCCCGAGCAGAAGGAACAGCCAGGGCGAAGACCCCCAGGGAGTCCTAGAATATACAGCCAGCCGGAGCTCTGCAGAGATAAAAGACGTGACATCAGAGAGAGGACCAAAGGACAGATGCCAAAGAACAGCCATTTCCTGCCCGTGGCCTCCTCCCTCCCACATATGCCAGTGTGTCAGGTTACCAACCCCCAAGGCGGCCTCTGCTAGAGGAGGGGGCTGGAGGTGCAGCTCCAGGAAGCTCCACAAAAATCATCAGAACTTCGGTAAGAAAATGCAGGGAAAGAGAACGTCTAACATAAATATGATTTCTCTTGGTTCTCTTCCCGAAGCAGACACATTTACCTCTAAATTGTCCTGGTGTGTGTGACTTTATCGCCCGCCTCAGGAAGGCTGCATCTGGGCCAGCTGGACCGCAGGCTGCCCAGTAAAGCTCAGGCTTCTTGGCCCAGGCTGCGCGGAGGCGGGCGGAAGCTTGATTTCCCCACAGATCCCAGCAGAGGCCCCATCCCCTTGATTGCTTCTGATCAAGGCAAACTGAGTGACGCCAAGCAGGGCAGCTGGTCTTTTTCTGTCGCTTAAAACTTAGGAGAACGCACAATGTGTTCACTCAAAACCAACGCTGAAGCCTGTTTTCAGAATACAGTATTTCATCATTAACTACACCCGCCAGGCTACAGAATAGGTCCCCAGAGCTTGTCCAGCTGTAACTCCATACCTTTACCCAACACCTCCCATCCCCTCAACCACCAGCCTCTGGTAACCTCCATTCTGCTCTCTGCTTCTGTGACAGTGAATGTGAAGTGTCCTTGTTACAAAAAAGGGCAGCTCTGTGACATCACACGTATGTTAATTAGCTCCATTTAGCCACTCTGCAATGTGCGTACACTTTAAAATATCATGTTGTATTTGATAAATACATACAGTTTTATCTGTCAGTTAAAAAAGGGAGAAAACAATGCAAAAGTAAATTCTAAAAATAAGAAGTCCTGATAGCAAAGCAAACTCATGAATCCAAACATTGTCTCAGCCCCTCTTAAGAAGGAACCACATACTGGTTAAGCCAGGAAATGACCACGTGTGTCAGTGACAGAAGTCTGCAAGGAGCAGTGCTGATGAGCCCTGCAGTCTGGCCTCCTGGCTTAGTTAGAAGCTGAATTCAAGACCTGGCTGTGTCTCCCTCTTGCCCCACCCTCCCTTCTCTCCCCTGCTCTCCACTCTCTTTCTCATCTCTCCCCCCACTCTCTTCTTTCTCTCTAATATAAAATAAACATACTTGTATATTACTTTTGCATTGTTTTCTCCCATTGCCCTGGGCATACCTCTAACTTCATCTTTGTTACATGAGCACATTGATTTTCTGTTTATGTATCTTTCTTTCCATTAATTTAGGTGTTTTTTGTTGTTTCTCTCTCTGAAAGACATCATATCTAACTCATTACATCACCATAGGCAGCACAATGCCTGGCACACAGCAGCTCCTTAATACACACTTGAAAAATTGAATACTTAATGACATTGCGGCTAAACTGAAAGGTCACTAGAAAACCTAGACCAAAAACTATACTATAGGATCCATCAACCTTCGGTAAGGCCTGGATGGTACAAACCCAATTATTACATTCCGTGGTTAAATTATAAAATTAAAGTTGGATGAATGAAATCATTAGAGGAAATTTCAGCACACTAATGAGCAGAGATACCAAGTGTGATTGCAAGACACCACATCAAAGGCTGGGCTCTGATGTGTGCTTGAGGTGTGCATTCTCATTTCAGAATTAATCCACCCAGCAAAAAGCCACTTATAGATGAGTATTTGGGGGGTCAGTACATCTATATTTTGATTGTTAAAACAGAGAAAGACCAAATGCAAGAATTAGAGGGGAGAGAGAGCAAGAAAGGATAAGAATGAGAGCAAGAACAAAGGAAAGAGATGTAAAAACATTTAAAGTAACACATTTAGTGCACAAAAGATAAATATTCCAAAGAAAAGGACAGGGTTTATGGAGGAAAAGAGACGACAAAAAGTCAAACTCAGTTTCCAAAGCAAAGTGACTAAACCAAGAAGGTTAAACACATCCCTACCTACAAGCAGGCAATCCAGACCTATAGTAATAGAAATAAAAACTGGTCATTTATGTAACACTTGGTATGGGGCAGGCACAGTGCTGGAAGCTGTGGATATGGGGGAGCAAGAAGGTCCCTGAACCCACAATGTGTATGCGTGACCCTTGTGGGAGACTGACCAAAGTAACAGATACATGACCACAAAAATTTCAATCTGGGAAGGATTCTGTACCCAAGAACAAATAAGAGATAAATATAAAAGCCATTTTCTCTATTTGTTAATTTTACTATCTCAGTTAGTTATTCAGCCTGTGACCCTCAAGACCATCAATATTTTCAACTACAAAGTACGGCTGCCAATTCCTACCTGCCAAATATCATATGGACAAAATGAATTAGTGAAAATACAGCATGTAGCACAGTACAGGGCACAGAGGAGACTTTCAAAGCTGTGGCCATCACTGTCCGGTTCAGTCGTCCCGTCACATTTCTGACGTAAGTTCCTGGCATTGACCGGCACTTGACTCTTAACAGCTGATCAGTTTACCCCTCGAGCTCTGAGAGAGACTGGGCATTTGATGGGGAAGGAAGGAAGCCTGGATCAGGTGTATGTTCCCATAAAGAAAACCATTCCATTTTTATTTTACTTGCCCAGGGGATTATTAAATTAAAGTTACCTCGCTAATAGTCAACCATTTATGCTAAACTTACTAACAACCATGTATGCTAAACTTACTAACAACCGTATTGATTCAGAAACCCAAATGGATATGTGGATAAATCAACAAAGCAATATCTCTGTATGACATTGTGGTCCAAAAGGGGAAAAACATGTCAAGAGACCTTGTTTCTAGTAATTGTGTGCCATTGGCTCACTGTGGGATCTTGGAAAATTTATTTTCCTTCCTTAGATCAAAGTTTGATCCTCTTTAGGTTGAATAAATTAGAATACATGGTTGGACAGTTTCTTCAATTCAAAACGTGGCTTACAGAATTATTTTTTCCCTCTGGGAAGAGAAAGAGAGTTGGTGAGGTCAAAATCACCCATACCACCTACCAAATACTTCAGGAATTTCTCTTGCAGACACATAGTGGAGTGGCTGTTTCCACTCTGATTGAGGTAGATGTGTCCATGTGACCTGCTTTGCCATGAAATGTGAGCAGAAGTGACATACATCACTTTTAGTCATAAGGTTTAAGAACCCGTGCGTGATTCATCGCACTCTCTTTTTCTCTCTAACATGAAAAGTGGCATCTCAAAAATACTTGAGATGGTGGCTGCCCCATCAGCCTGGCCCCTGCAGGCCTGCAGTGAGAAGCCCTCACAGCTAAGACACGTGACTGCACTGACATTGTGAGCTTGTTGTCACTGCAGCACACCCCAGCCTATCCTGACTGATCCCAGGAGCTGTAACAAGAGAGAAAGAAGGATAATCAAGTTTCAAAGCAGAGAGCTCTGGTCAAGGGAGTAACCAATGAGATTAGACCTGAAACTGTCTTGAACTAAATGCAGGGCCCAGATCTCAGAGCAGGTCACTAGGTGGTGACCAAGCAGCCCTGGATACCTCTAGAGCAGATAAGCAGAGGGATTTTCTCCAGAAACTTCCAGGCTTGTAGTACACAGTATTCTGTGATGTGGCTCCTGTTGTGGAAAGGCTCAGGTTGCCAGTGAGAGGAGGGACTGGAGCATCTAACTCTGTGCCTGTCTAACAGGTTGGACCCATTGAGTGTGCTCCCACCTATACCATGGAAAAGCATCAACAGGGCTCATCTACCGTGTCCTTAAATGCTTGGTGCGTGGTGGGAGACCGGGACCACCTGGAGAGAGGCCCGGGTATACTTTTCAAATTCTGGCAGTCTGTGAATTTGAGATTCAGTCATGCTTGGGAAAGATAACCCAACAGAAGCCACATTACTGGAGGACTCTCTAAATAACAAACAGTACCAGGCAGAGGGGTGACTTTGTGCAGAAGGAGAGAGTGGTGTGAGTCAGGTATTCATCTTCCCTGAATAGGGCTGGGTGCCGTGAGCCTGGAGGGAATGGGCTTAATAAATGGCATCAGGTGGAATGTAGGTTAGCTCCAGAAGGAGAGCGTGTCAGTGAGGGTTATGAAACACCACGGTGAGTGACTGATGAGGCTGTGTCATCTGTTCCCCCCCAGATCCCCAGGAAGGAGATGGAAAGTCTTTCTCAAAGTCAGACGTTGAGGAACGAGTCCAGGACTGTTCAAGAGGGAGCTGGGGTTGGGGGTTCCAAGGGAATGTAGGGAGCAATAAATTATACTCCCCTTTCTACCCAGGTTTTCAGCAAACAGAAATCAGATGAATAGCTCAACAGAAGGCAGCCAAAATATCAGTGTTTTTTTTTTTTTTTTTCTTTTTTTAACATAAAAGCCTAAATTGATGGGCATGGCTTAGCGTAAAGGCCAAATGGATCTGTTAAATGAACTGTAGAATAGGGCCTGCTTGTCCCTGGGTCCCAGGCCATGGTTACCTGGGGAAGACTTCCTGCTGAAGTCTTCCACAGAAACAGAGCCCTGGAAGGGTCCTCAGCCTCATGTTCTCTGTAAGTCCAAGCTAAGACGACCAAGCCCAATTTAATTTCGTCAATTCTCCAATCAGAGAGAGGTTGCTACTATGCCTGGGGCAGAGTAAGAAAGAAGCAAAGAATGTCTCATCCTGTGTCTTCCAAGAGTGTCAGGCGCAGGAGGACAGGGGCATCCTTCCCTGACCCGGTGCGTTCTGGTGTCAGATAGTGTCCATTTAATGACACAATGTGCAGTGTCTAATACCTTCCTGTTTGGTATTCCATTTAGTCTTTTTACAGCCCTGAGTGGAAGGTATTAACATCATACACAATTCACAGATGAGGAAAAGTACGGAGAGGTTATCAGCTGTTGGAGACAAAGCCAGGAGTGGTACCCAAGGCATCTGATGCTAATTTCTTGGTCATTTCTTTTTCATTTTTTTAATGCATGAATCCCCAGCAAAGAATAGTCCCTTACCCAGTAAAAAAAATGTTACCAATAACTGGTCACAATGTTAGCATTTATATTTGTATTAAATGCTTTTCATCCCCAAAAAGCAACACTGACCATAAGACCACACAGTGGTTTTGGAGAATACTAAGTGTCAGAGACACAAAACAGGACAAGAGCAAAGAATCTGAGATGCCCACTGGTCCGACCTGCTTGTTTGACAAACCAGAGACGGCACCAGTAAGAACAGGAAGGGATTTGCTCAGGGCTGTGGACACAGGGTGAGCCATGGGTTTGGGAGTTGAACCTCACAGCCGGGACTCTGAAGCCTTGACTGCTCATGGCTTGGCTTTGCCAGAACACAGGTACCCAAAGACCCAGTATGCACTCAGATGCACACATTGATCTGGGCAGCAGCTCTGCCCGGGCTGCAGATCTGAGGCACAGCTTGCGTACCCATCACCTGAGTGACCGTAGGCAGGTCACCATGACACTCTGACTCCCTGGGTTTCCTTATGCCAAGGCAAAAAAATCCATCATGATATCATGGTCATTTTGAGAGTCATGTAACAGAACAGATGCAAGGGGGAGTTATTCAGCAACTAAACCAATGCAGAAGAAATGTTTGGAGTCTGGGCTTCCTCTGGAGAGAGGAGAATGTCCAAGGAAGATGGATGTTATTGACCCATGTACCATTCAATCTTCTCCTGCACTCTGGTCCAGGGCTGAGGCTGCTGGGCCTAGGTTCCTTGGAGCCCTGTTCTGATTTAAAACCTGAAAAAAAAAAAAAAAAAAGAAAAGAAAAGAAATTTAGTGCCTTTTATTTTTATGCCTATCTAATTTGAGACCAACATAGCTCAAGTTCAAAGTCAAGCCCAGGGCTTTGGAGAGCTCCTCATTCATGAGCCTGAGGGATAGGACCCAAGACCCATGCAGATGGAGAAGAGAGGGGCCTGCTTCCGGCTGACCTACATGCTGTGGGCCAACATGTTTCTAAAACACATTTAAATACTTTTCACAAGAGAAGAGTTTCCATTTTAAGTTAATAAAGACCCCCAAGAAAGGAAATGTAGCAGAGCATACAAACAGCTCATGACTGAAACATTTTGGTACAGAATTTTTTTCCCCCTAAACTTCGTGATAATGTAGCAGGAGGAAAAGAAAATGTTTCTGAGGCTGCAGTGAGTGGAAGACTTTATATTTAACACTTCCTGAGGTTGTCCCTTAGTGCCTGGAAGTGTCACAGACCCCAGCAGGCCAGGGAATGTGCCCCTTCTGTGTATGTGACACTGTGGAGGGAAGATGAGGGTGGCAGACACAGAAACAGGCGAGGGGAGGTGGCAGACACAGAAACAGTCCTGAGATCACTATGGGGTGGACGCCCCGGGTGACCAGCTGAAAAGCTCAATCAGAGGCACGGCCCTCACCAGGAGCTCACCCTAGACACCAGCCCATGATCTAGAGGACAAGATTCCTGCTCCTAGGAAGCACACAGCCTTGTAGAATTAGATGAATTGTCAGCAAAGAAGCAAATCATTTTACAAAGTAGTCAGTGGTGTGGGAAGAAAGAAATGAGACCATCCTAAATGAGAAACCTGGGGGCCAGGGGAGGACAGAGAGGCAGTGAGAGGACTGAGGGGATGGTTTTGAGCTGAGGTCTTACTGGTGAAAAGAGCCATCATTCAACTGTCGAAGGCACTCTGGCTAAATCAGTCAGGTCACAACCCCTGAATGTTGGGTGCAGCTAAGAGTGTGAACTGGAGCTAAATGATGAGGAGGAGGGACCAGGCTGGGCAAAGACTGACTCATAGCAATAAAGTGGCCTCCTTCCTGGAGTTCCTACCTCCCGCTACAGTCCAGGCGTCTTCTAAGGGTCAGTCTGCCCAGCTCTGAAATCCTCACTGATTCTTTCACTTTGAACATGACACTGAGCCTGCCCTCATGCCTGGGAGGCTGAGCAGGGATGGACCCAGGCTGCCACAGCTAGAGTGGGGACAAAAGGCTCACTTCATTCTTTCCTGCTGCACACTTTGCATCTGACGATGTCACCAAGAAGGGATTTTAATACTGGACCTCCGAAATCCACCACGCATGCCCATCTGAGACACCAATGTCAAAAGCATCAGCGCTGAGTGCAGTACGGACCCCCTGTGAGCGCCATACCTTCCCAGGGCACAGCCCCCACCCCGCCCTCAGACTGCATTTCCTACAGGGGCCAGTTCACTCCCAGGACCATCTTCCTCTGTATGTCATGAGCCACTTTGAGGGAAGACACTCATCCTCTTCACCTTGGATTTTCACTCTTCTCAAGGTTGCAGAGGCCATCACCTGCCCACAGAGCACAGTAAACAATGTGTCCCCCCATTAACAAAGCAAACTTAGAACTGAGAGCACCTTGGAAATTGGCCCAGTATCTTACTTGATGAGTGAGGAAACCAAGGTCCAGAGATGGTGATAATCGCTGCCTGACCCCCTTGTTGCCATGTGCAGGTGGACATCCATTTCCCATTTACTGTTCCCAGCCCACCCTGTGTTCAGGGCTCTTCTCATTACCCACATTTGTAAATAGGGAAAGTAAGGATCGCAGACACCTGTCAACTTGCCTAGTGTCACCAGCTCACCACGACACAGTCATGACCCAACTCAAGCCACCTGACAAAAGTATTATTCTTTCTACTTCTCAAAGGCTGTCAATATTTTGTCTGTGACCTCAAAGTTACAGAGCTAATCATTCCCAAAGTTAGATTTTTTTTTTTTTAATCTTTAGACCATACTATTTTTCTTAATGATCCAAACCAGGTTCTTTGGTTTCTAAAATTCAGGTTAATCTCTCAGGCATAATGTTTTCCTGAGGGGATTTCAAAGGAATGCTCAGAATTAAAAACCAAAAAACAAACCTTAGAGAATAGTATTAGGAAAAATGCAAATGAAGGCAAGTGTTTGCAATCCAAGTCTCATATTCATAGGGGCAATTCACGGCTTCCGCTGTGCGCAGGACGGGCCTCCAGGCACAGACACAATCCAGTTCGTTTCACTCCAGCTTCATGTCTCCTGCAGATCAAGGCTTTCTTTTCGTATTATATTTTGCATTTTAAGAAAACACAGACCATGATGTGTTTACTGAGTTTTTAAAAAATTTTTTCCTCCTAATTGGGCTAATGTTGAAAAAAAAAAAGAAATCTGATTCCCAGCCCCATCCTCCACGCTGTGAAATCACAAATCGGGCATAATAATTGCGTTCTTCTTAAGGGTTCAGCCAAGCATTTCAGCCAGCCCGGTGTATGATAATGAAGTTTCATTGTGCTTGCAAGACGGCCTTGTTGATATAAATGGACTTCTGGACAGAGTTTCTGGGGGGTTCCTCAGTCTTGGGGCATATGGGGCCTCTAGTTCTCTTCCTGGGTCCCGGATGAAGTCCAGCCGTGGGCCCCCCCGAATGACCATGACAGTGTGAGACATGTTTAGTTCATCCCAGAGAGAAACATGGCTGGTTCCACGCCACTGCCCCCTCCCTGCCCCCAGCCACACGCCCAGGTCATTCTTCCCTCACACCTCCTCAGGTTTCACTGAGCACCTGCAGGGAGGAAGAGGGAGGAGTTCAGCTGCAGCAAGGCAGTAAGTTGCCCACAGGAAGCCCTACAGGAGGCCACCTCTGTCCCAAAGCCCAAACTGCCACCTACTGCCACCTCAACATCCTTGAGCCTTACAGGGCCCGAAGAGCTGAGCACGGGATCTTCTGCTTCCCCCAGATAAGCCCCCACCCAGGAGTAAAGGCCCCCAGCGGGCTAATTCCCTGCCTCAGCCAGGCTGGCTTCACCCTCCCTCCACTCATCGTAACGATTTCACCTCCCGGCCAGCCGTGGACTTATTCAGACCAGCCAGTCACATCCTTCCAGAACCACAGGTCACCTGGGCCTCCTGCCCCTACACAGGCCACCTCCTGCAGCCCCTGCTGGCCTACTCTGTGCCCAAACACAACCCTGTGTCCTGCCAGGCATGCAGTGTCACCCCCCAGGTATGAGTGTATGTGACGAATGAGCCGCCCTCAGCCTCGTGTGTCCCGTGTTGGCTGTCATAGGTTTGGCCACCACATGTTACTCTGTGTGAGCGGTGTGGGGGTTCCCTCCTATAGTGATGGAATGAACAATCACAACGTCCTTCTATAACCCCACTCTTTTGTTTTAGTTGCTTGGAGGCAAGAGAAGGGGGGGGGCACAGCTGTTCTGACCTCCATTTATCTGGTCAGATTGTACCTAGAGTCCAGCTCAGGGCTAAGAACCGTATGTTCAGGAAACGTGTTGGCAGACTGAGCATGCTCAGGACACTGGGCACGCTGCTCAGCCCCAGGGTCCAGCTCATAGCCATCTCCTCAGCTCAGCAGGGTGGGATGGAGCAAGGCTGTGGAGTAGGACATGGGGGAAAGTCCCCAGCAGAGAGGTACAGAAGAGGCCTGTGCACCCCAGCCGCCTTTCCTGCCCCATCCTCAGCTTCTGCATGCGCCACTCCAGAGGACTCATATCAGACACGTGTTATTCAAAGACGAGCCTTGTGCCACTGGAGATACTTCCACGGGAAAACTGAGACCATCCAGAGCTGTGCATCATGAACAGATCAGCACAAGGTCATGAAACCTCCCTGCCTCAAGGTGGGATAAGTTCTGTGGGTGGCTTACCGAGCCCTCCCCGGGCCAGCTCTGCTCAGCTCGGGCTTCATCGCAGGCTGCTCTGATCTGCCTGGCCCGCCCCTATGTGGGTCTCCCAAGAGCACCTCCTTCATAAATCACCCCCTCCCCACAAATCTCCATCTCAGAGAACCAAGTCACCATCCAAGGGCCATGGTGAAGGACACAGATAAAGCACCAGAACCTCAGTCAGACGTGAACAGACGGAGAGGCAGAAATCGGGCAAGATAAGCCAGGGCACATGGGTCTGGGACCAAGAATTTCTCACCCGAGGAGCTGCGGGTCCTCACAGGGAATGCCGGCAGAGCCACCAGGGCCAGGGCAGGAGCTGGCTAAGGCCAACGAGAACTACAAAGTGTGAAGGCGTCAGGCCAGAGCCTTCCAAAGGCATTTTCTGGAAATCCAAGCCGATCACATTACAAAAGGAGCAAGGTGACTGAATTCCAGTATTGGAATTATAGCCATGAAGAAGAAATTAGACATTCTGTAGGACCCCACAGAAGCGATGAGACTAAAATATATAGTGAGGGGAAGGTGGAGTCGGGCTCAGTTTAACAGGACAGTTCTAAGGGTCCCGACAGGTGATGGCACGGCTCGCTCTGAAGCTTGTGTTGGTCTCTAGTCTCCCCTACAGAGACTTTCAGGGAGGTTATGGAGGGGCGTGCAAGCATCTTTTAAGGAGAAGATGTGGGATGAGATAACTTGTAAGGTCCATTTCTACTAAAGCCTAATAAATCACAGCTTCTTTACAGCCAGCCCCATAGAGTTCCGGAACAAATAGACCAACGCTTACAGCTCAATTTATTTCCCTTGGGGTTTCTTTAGTTCTTACAAAAAAAATTCAATAAGAAAAAAAAAAAAAAAAACTCTCAAAAAATGAAAAGTATCCTAAAATAGTGGATACATTTTTACATCTCAGACTTTCTAAATAATAATTGAATGATCAAGGTAAGAAAATCAAGTGATGGTTTCCCTAATACCGATCATTAAAAACAAACAAAAAAAATTAACTTCAATTTAATAGCCAAGATTATTCCTCCCAAACTAGGTAAGCTGGCAATGTTGCACTGACAGTTTTGCTGTGAACTGGTAAAAACATCATTACCTGCGGTCCACAAATGCTTATTTGTGAAACTTTGCCCTAAAAGTATGTCCAAGACTGTGGACTGCTCATTGTATGACTGCTTGTGGCTGTCATGATTTAAAGGATGTATTGAGGCAATACATCTAGGCAACACAAGGAGGTCTCCTCCAAACTTGCAGAACTGAATACAACTTTCCAGAAAAAATAAAGTCAAGTTTGTTAGGATTTACTTTGCTTCATTTAACACCTCACAAATCCATAGCATCTTGAGTTTATAAAACACTTTCACGTTCTTACTTCACTGGAGGATCATGGAAACCGCATGTTTTTGTCATGTAGCTGGTCCTGGCTGGGTGTGGGTGTGCGGGCTGCGGAGGTGGGTGACCCTCCCCTCATCTAGCGCCGTCTGCTCATTTGCACTGGGTAAAGTTCTCCTTGAGAAATGACTTGCACCAAGAACACATTACCCTCCTCAGGACAGAGGGAGAAGTTAAGGATGCTATTCCAGAGGACGGTGTACTGGGAAGGAGTGGACTCAAGGTCCTAGGCAGAGCAGAGCGTGAGTGGCGAGGCAGGCTTCCCAGAGGAAGGCCACCTCAGGGGAAGTACTCTGAGTATTCTTGGCAGACGGAACCACAGGGAGGGTGAGCTCAGACAAGAGAGCCTGGGGTTTGCAGAATTATAACTTGTTCCCAGATGATAAGAGCTGGGGGGGAAGACCAGAGAGCTAGGAAATCTCCTCTCTCCTGCAAACTATCCACCTCCTACCTTCTCTAGCCCTGTAAAGGGGCTAAACACCCCGTTTCTCAGTCAGGAGCCTGAGGCTTCTCTCTCGACTCTCTCTTTGCATAGCCCCTAGCCACCCCTGGTCCACTCCATTCCTGGACCTTCACTCTGGCCGGAGCCACCTTCACCTCCCAGGATGTCAGGAGCCTGCTAGCGGGGCACCCCAGAGCCAGCCCTCACCCTCACAAGATGTCTTACAGCCAACCTTCCCCCTCCTCTAGTCCATTTGTACAGAACAGCCTAAACATTATCTTAAAGACCAATTTGATTAATCTACTCCCTAGGTAAAACCCTTCAATAGCTTCTCTTTTCATTTAGAATAAAATCCAGGCCCCATATTGCTGCCCTCCAGCCCTGTGTGGCCCCTCCCTGCCCTCCAGCCCCGTGTGGCCCCTCCCTCGCCTCTGCGCTAGGGGCTTGCTGCAGCCTTGCATGCGGCCACCTGGGTTCACAGACACTCTGCGCCACATCTCAGACATGTCACTCTGGGTCCAAAGCCTCCTCCCTCCTCCCTCCTCCTGTCCGCTCACTCCCCAGCTGTCAGCTGAGGCGCTGCTTCCTCAGAGGGTCTCTCTGTCCCCAAACGGGGTTGGCAATATAGTAACTCCGTCCCCAACAGTTGCTTTCACAACACAATGACTTCTCATCCTCCACTTACCTCTACCGGGCTGAAATCGTTATCCATGTCTTTCTCCTCAGTAAGTTCCAAGGAGGCAGGAACCACGTCTAGATGAACAAAACCGGGTCCACATAGGCCCAGGGCCAAGCAAGAGGACAGATGCCTCCTAAGGACTAATTAAATGTTTTGGGAAATAATAAAAATGAAAAGAAAAACAGTATTGATAAAAAGACAATCAAGAAAGACAAGCCTGCTGAGGATTTTGAATGGTTCCTCTCGTTAGGAAGCCCCGATGGAGGATTTTAAGAGGAATGTGGCAGGTTCTCAGTCCAGATGAGGATGGAGGGTGGGCTGGCCTGGCATGGGGACACGAGCCAGGTGGGAGCAGGCTGCGCCCTGCACTGAGTGGTGACTCCGGAGGCTGCAGGCTGGACAACGGCCATGGAGCACAGTGGAGGGAAGAGGAGAGAGCTAGTGGGGTACAGTCGGCAGAACTCATTACTGCCTGGAGGTCACAGGTCCAACGGGCGCTGAGTCAAGACACGATTGTGACTTGGACAATGTCCAGGTCGGTGATACACTGCAGGAGATGGGACCAGGAACAGCAGGTATGCAAGATGCACTCGTTTCCTGAATGGCCGTAACAGATGACCACAAAATGGGCGACTTGAAACAATGGGAACATCATCTCATGATTCTGCAGTTCAGAAGTCTGAAGCAAGTTCTTAGCAGGGTTGGTTCTGTCTGAAGCGTACTAGTCAGGCAGGGCTCTCCAGAGAAACAGAACCGATAGGACAGACGGATGTACCGTGCACCCAGGTGGACGCGGATGCAAAGAGATTTACTGAGAGCCGTCGGCGCACATGCTCTTGAAGCCAAGAAACCCAGCGCTCTGCTGCCTACAAGCTGGAGACACAGGAAAAGCACAGCACTGTCCACCTGCCTTGGCCCGAGACCCAGGCAGCTGACGCTGTAAGTCCAGGCTGAGCAGGAAGACCGAGGCCCCAGGGCAGCAGTGGGCCTGGAGGGGCCAGCTCTCCACTCCTCCCCCACCTCCTGTTCTCCTCAGGACCCCGGTGCTCTGGGTGATTACCACCCACATTTGTTTTATTCAGTCCAATTAAAATGCTAAACTCTTCCATACCCTCAGGGGCACACCAAGAAATAAGGTTTAATCAGACTCCTGGTACCCAACCCAGTGGCCCAATGGAATGGACACAGAAAATTTACCTTCACGGGGAGAATCTGCGCCTTGCCTCTCCCCTGATTTCTGGAGGCTCCTGGAAACCCTTGGTGTGCCTTGGCTTGTAGACATATCTCTCCAATCTCTGCCTCTGTCTTCTTTTGGCCTCCTCCTCTCCGTGCCTCTGTGTCCCAAATCTCCCTCGGCCTCTCTGAGGACATATCATTGAACTGAGGTCCACCTTCAATCCAGTATGATGTCATCTTAATATCTTTACCTTAGTAACATCTGCAAAGACCCTTTCTCCAAATAAGTCACAGTCACAGGTACTGGGGTTAAGACTTGGACACAGCTTTTTAGGGGACACAACTTAAGTCCCTGCTCAGGAATTGTGGGTATCTCGATGTTCACATCCCGGTCGCATCTCATCGTGAGGACCTGGGATGACGAGCCAAGTGTCTGGGGATGGTTAGAGATCGGGCTGAGCTGGGGTGGGAGAAGGAAGGCTCTAGGAAGTAGAAAGTCCACCCAGGAGCTCCAGGCAGAACTCCATGGGTGTCAACAAACTGGACCGACTTCAAACACACACCCAAGAGGAGAGTTAAGACATCTAGATAATCCTGGACCATTTCTTGCTCAGCATTAAATTTACTCCACATAATCACAGCACGACTGCTTCTGCAGGCCAGCCTAGTTGATACAATCTGGTAAGAAACAGTATACCAACCAAGCTGCTGTGAGAGTGTCTGCTTTTAGTATTTTGAGACTAGAAAGCATCAGCTCAGCCATTAGGAGCCTTCATCTTTTACTCAGCTCTTTATTCATTAAACAACGATCTGCTAGGAATGTGAGGCCAGACGCAAAGGTGACTCGAGCCGGCTGTCTCCCTCAGGTGCTCACTGTAGAATGGATTCTCACCCTCGGCACTGTGGACATCTGGGTCACACTTTCTTCCCTGTTGGGGGGTGCCCTGTGCATAGGAGATGCTTGGCGGCTTCTCTGGCCTTGGCCCACTGAATACCAGCGGCACCCCTGGTATTGTGAGGGACAAAGGTAAGATAAACATTGCCAGCTTCCCCTGAAGAACAAACTGCTGGTTGCAAACTACTGCTCAGGGATTACAGGGAAGGAGCTGGATGAATCTCACAGCAGGACAGCCCTGCACTGACCACACAGAAGAGCAGGGCTGGGGGACTGCAGGCCCCATGCTGTGTGTTAGGTGGTAGAACAGAAAGCAGATGCTGCAAACTTCAAGCATGCAGGGGGAGAGCTGGGAGGGCCTGGGGGGCACCGGCCCTGTCCCAACCCATTCGGAAATGTTCCATATTTTAACAAAGAGAACACCATGCCAGGGGCCAAATATGAAAACCTGCAGAGCTGGGGGTCACATCCATCCTCTCTGCCTATGAATCCGGCATCTTCCCTATGCGGACGCAGAGAAAGCCCCACTGCAGCAGAGTGAACAGCTCACGGCCACTCTCAGGGCTACGCTGACACCGTGCACAGGGACAGCCTCCTGGGCCACAGATGGAGCCAAGCCAAACACAGCCCTTCGCTGTTTAAAATACAATGCGCTAGAGCCCATCTCTTTTTTCCTTCTCATTTCCCTAAGCCGCTTGATTTAAATATCCGGCCTTTGTACTAATTCACAGGAATAAATGACATCTCAATGTCTTCATCTCTTTGTCACTTGTTACTAAATATACATTCTCTTCAGCAAAGTTTTCAGATTGACTGCTCCTGACAGACAACACAGATTTCAACATTTACACAGAAGTTGTCTGTCAAAAAAGAAAAAAAAAATTGCCCTATTTTAGGATGTCTCTTTGCTTAAAACACAGGAGAGAAAGAAGAGAGAAATCTCTCCCTGTGTACAACAGCAATTTATGCTGGGATGCGCAGACTTTCTGGAGAGGTTGCTAAGCAACCACCTGGCAGCCTGTTAGGGGCAAAGGGAGACAGAAGCCACAGAGGCGCCAAGGCCTGGGCCCTGCAGGACATGTAGAGATCTCGCTCGGGACACCCACTTTCTTCCCCATCTCCTGGCAGGGAGGAAGACCTGAGAGGTGAGTTGGCATCTCTGTGCCCTAAACCAGTAAGAGGGCCTCCGCACCAACAGCCCAGCCTCTGCCTCTGGCACCTGCAATGCCAGCCCTTATGCAGCACAGGGAGCTCCAACCTGGGACTCCAGGGAGCTTGGTTTCTCCACCTGTAAATGGTGATGGTCGTTACGGTGCCATCACAGTATGAAGGCGAGAGTTCTGGTCTGCTATCCAGAGCCTGTGCTTACTTCCCGTGCAGCATTCACCACCACTTAGTATTGAAATTTCCTGCTCCTTGGCTGTCTGTCCCCAGTGGGACTGTGTGCTCCAAGGGCCGGGACCACATCTTCCTAATCTGCCATCACCCAGTGACAAGAACACAGCCTGGCATGCAACATGGCTTCATGAAATAATTCTACAGCGTGTACCAAAGTCACCCCTGAAACCACCATACATAAGTGAATGGAAAATTACAGATAAAATATTCATTGTGAAATTTTACAGAGGTGGCCAATGTGTAGAGAATATTATGTAAATATTTATAGAATTTTGTAATGAATATTTTGTAAATAAGGTACATTTAGTGACAATTTCCCATTTTCCCTACATATGGCAACTTCAAGGGTGACTTGTGGGACACCCTGTACTGTACCTGATGTGAATGAAGACCCCTAGAGTGCCCTGCAGGACCTGTCATGCTCCAGCGTCACCTGATGTCTCCACCCTCATTTCCAACTGTCCTGTACCTTCAACCCCACCCTCCCAGCCCAACACAGCCTTCTTCATCTTACTAGCACATGTCTGTCTTGCGAGTCCCTCTGTGAACCAGACCTCTCAGCCATCGCTTCCTCTCTCCAGTAACCTATGGTTAACTCTACTCAAGCCTGGACTCCTCCATGAAGGCCCTGGGTGGATTGACCTACACAACTAATCCTCAGATAGCATGACGGAGTGGAGGGGACTGTGGCATACAGGGACAGAGAGGATGACAGGGAGCAGAAGGGACTGTGGCATGCTGGGGACAGAAAACAGATGCTATCCTTTTCTGGCCTCTGTTCTCCCAAGTCTTGGGGGCAGTTATCAATATTCGAGTTGCTGAAGGTCATTCAGAGAGTAAATGGTCAGCAGATCCAACACAAAATCCAATTCCATCTCTTCCAAGATTTCTTACACATCTTTCTACACCATAAATTGCCTATGAAATGCTATGCAAATCATTTTCACTAATTCAAACAGTGATAATTTTTCAAGCACATACTTTGGACTAGTTCCTGTGGAAGATGCCAAAATATTGTGCATTCATTTACTCATTCAACTCACTTATCCATTTGTCCGATAAAAGAGACCACACTAGTCACCGAACCCTCAAAGGCAAATACCCACAGCCATCATGTAGCTCCCACGTACACCCTACAACACAGTATTGGGCTGGTTGGTTACCTGTGTGCAATGGGGCCTCTCTCTATTCCGGGGCTATTAGAAACTTAATGAGAGCTCTAGGTCTCACAGTCCCAGCCTCCCCCAGCTGCTGGCTTGGGCCTTGGGCCCCAGGAAGTTGCTTATATCTTCTTGGTGGTGGGACTTGAGCTCCTTGTTCATTTCTTTAACCAAATTTACTGCAAATTGATTCCACCAAGCCAGATTGGAGGCAGCAACTCTGGAGCACCCACCATATGCTTTATCTTGTGAGTCTCCTACATTTTCTCACCTAATCCTTGCAACAGCTCTCTGAGGTAGGGATCGTTACCCCTGCCTTCCTACATGTGAGAAAACTGAGCTCGCAGAGAGTAAACAACCTGCCACAGCAAACCCATATTAAAGACAGGGTTCTCCTCCCACATCCGTGTTCCCATGATAGCACACTGCTTTAAACAGGCCTCAGAAGACGGTGCAGAGTGCTACAGACACAGAATGGGAAGAGGCAAGTAACAGAAAAAAACCACAAAGGTGGGGCGGCGCCTGTGGCTCAAAGGAGTAGGGCACCGGCGCCATATGCCAGAGGTGGTGGATTCAAACCCAGCCCCAGCCAAAAATTGCAAAACACACACACACACACACACACACACACACACACACACACACACACACAGATGTATTGCATCGGGGAAAGACAGGTGTCTGGCAAAACACAGCGTGACGGAGACATACACGGAAAACGTGGCCAAGAAGATTTCAGGCAGAGCTCACCAGTGCCTGAAAGTACTTTTCCTGACACACATCCTTCAGGTTCCCTCCTCCCACAAGGGTTCAGCCACAGTCCCTCAGCATTTTCTCTGTTGTCAGACAGACCTAACTTCCCACAGGTGGACCTAGGAGAACACAGGTGCACTTATTTTACCATAAATATATTCTTGAAGGTGACCCTCACCTGTCTCCACAGACACAACTGCCCCTACTACAGAAGCTACCTGGCCCTTGCTTCAGTTGTCACACTGCACCCCCATTGCTTATGAAGCCTCCTCCTCTGCCGACCTGGAGCTTGTTGAACACGGACCCTGGGTGTGAGAGCACTCCACAGCATGGCGCTTAGCCCTCAGCGGGCGCTCTCCCCGTGCTCAACGAAGAAGGGAAGCCTGGTCGGAGATGTGCTCTAATAAGCCATTTCTCATTTCCATCCACAGATCAACCACGGGAAATCCTTAAGAAGGCCCTGTTATCATCACTTGAATTTAGACTCCCTTTGGAAAGGCATGGTAGGGAGATGACAAATAAAGTTTTATTGAGCCCCAAGTGACTTGGAGTGTTTATCTGCAAATGACTTCTCTGGGAATGGCGTCCCACTTGAGGCACAGAGGAGGAAAGTGCTCCTGCCAGGTTCGGGGCGAGGAGGAGTGTGAAATACTGTCCCTAATTGGGGCTGTTCTTAATTATAGTCATTCTTCCAGCTAGGAAGTGGGAAGGGGAGGCAGGGAAAGCGAGTGTTTTATTTTTAACAACTGCACTTTCTGTGAGATGTGTGGCCCCCGTGTACAGCAGCAAATGGAATTTGCGCCAAGGAGCTGTGGCTGAACTATTAAGTGCAAATAATTAGGCCCTTAGTTCCCGGAGCTGGGAAAAGCTGTGTTCTGTGCAGCACAGGGGTGGAGAAAGTACCATTCATTTTGAGGTTTTCTTCACTTACAATGATAATTAGTGAGACATAATATGCCTCAGTAGCCAATTTCGCCTCTGATTATTTGCTTAAATATGGTAATTGTGTGGTTTTGTTTTGCTCTCCCTTCCACATGCTTCCTAAAGTCTTTGTGATGTTAGGGGGTTGGGGGACTCGTTATTATCTCACAAAGTAACCATGGAAATATCTAATTAGACGTTATTCAGGGTAGAATGGCCCGGGTTGCAGGAAGTCTTTGAGGCACAGCACATTTAACTATACGAGGACCCTCTTAGCACCCCCCAGATTTTACAGTCTCATCTTCTGAGACTGCAGAGGACCTGAACCCAGGCTGTGGGAGACCTGTCTTCTGGTCCCAGCTCTCTGCGGGTCTTCTCAGAAAATCGGGGAACGGAAACTGAGGAGATTGGAAATACACCACTGAAGGTGCTGTGTTGGGTTGCGGCTGTGTCATTCCCCCACTGCCTGTAGCAGGTCCTGCCAGATTCTTTTTCTGTGTTAGAATGCTTAAGTACATCCAAAACTGGAAGAGGAAGAGTTCTGCTTTTGTTAAAATATGAATAGGTGCTCTGAATATCATGTGTGCAGGAGAAGACTAGCATGTCTGGCCATGTGCTCTCACGGCCAGACAGAGTATCAGTGATCTGGCGGGACTTGACGCTTCCAGTAGGACTAGGTTATATCGTCTGCATAGCAGTCTGGAAAGAAACACTCAATTCAGAAGGATGGGAATTAGGGAGCTACCAAATGGTGGGGGCAGGTGGGTGCAGAGGCAGAGGGGGCGGAGGCAGAGGAGGCAGGCTGCAAGTGCGGGCTGCAGTGTCTGCCAAGTACAGACAGGGAGATGCTGAGATTTCATCCAAATTTTGCTGCAATATCAGGCAATGCCATCCAGGATAATGGTATGAAGGCTCAGCTTCAGGTCAGCTTCCTTGTGGTCCACCCTAGACTCCTGGGCATGGCTCAGAGTGCTATGGGTAACATGAGAGTGGACGTCTTCCCACCTTGTCCCCTCAAACTAAGGGAGTTTTGAGACAGACAGTGTTATGATCCATTATTGCACTTCCAGAAACACAGTCGACAGTGTCCTTACTGATTCGCTCAGGCAAGTTTCAATTTTCTCAGCCTATCAGTGTTGCTGGGAGGATTTCCTCCATTTCTTCCCATGTGCAATTTATGATTCTTGATTGTATCTCAAAAATTTCGTAATGACCCACCTGCCAGCCCCACCTCTTCACTCCCTGTATCACATGTTTCGATCACCTTGGACTTTTTGGAAGGTCCAGAATGCCCCCCACTTTCTGTTACCTCTGAGGCTTCGTCTATGTCCTTCCTTTGCCTTTTCCTTCCTTCTTTGCCTGGAGAAATCTGAATCACCCTTTAAAACAAAACTCAAGGGTCAATTCCTCTTTAAACTGTCCTGGTTTGCATCACAGGCACTTTTCATACAACCATGATCTCCTGCATTGATTCCAATGTCATACCTAAGCTCGTAGTAGGTCCTCAGTAAAGGTTTGATTAATTAGCACAGCTCTCTCCTTGTGAATTGTACAGGAGATCATCTCTTCATTACATCAGATGAGTTGCTGAGGGTGGGTGGAGTTGGTTTGGAATGAGCCGTGTTGGGTTGACATGGGTTAAACTGGGTGGTATTTAGTTAGGATCAGAATGAACTCAAGGTAAGAGAAATGAGAAAGCCTCATCCTATGGACTCAGGTACAAACGAGAAGAGCCCCAGTTTCCTACCTCACTTAACAGCTCCTTCTCAAGAGCACTATGGATTCAAGATAGGAAAACAAGGACTCTCCTGCTAGGATCATAGCTGCTATCCCATAAAGGTGCAGCAAAGCCTGTCAACTCAGCTCTTGATAACAGAGTGAAAGTATAATATTATAGAATATATTGTCATGGTCCCCCATTTCATGGTGTACAGATCCTAAAAGCCTTGAATTTCTGGAGCTATGAGTATTTTTTGTATGCTGGTGAGATGACTGGTGTCTGAGGACCCCAGATAGCTTCTGAATGAGGGTTGTTCACCCTAGGACCTAGGCACAATTAGATGGTTGGGACTTTATGGCTCACCTCCAGGGGCTGAAGGTTACATTGATAACCAATGATCAAGGATATAATCAATTATGCCTATTAAAGACGCTTCCATAAAAGCCCAATAATCCTTTTGCAGGTTCTGGACGGTGCCTAGAGGGAAGCTCCATGCCCCCTTCTACAACTCATCTCATGGATCTGGTTATTCATCTGTGTCTTTTGTAATATCCTTTGTAGTAAATGAGTAAATGTAAGTGAAGTGTTTCTGTGAGGTGCTCTAGCAAATTAATCAAAAGAGGGAATTATGGGAACCCCGATTCATAGACAATCAATAAGAAGAATAGACCAGCCTCAACCTGGGGCTTGTGACTGGCGTCTGAAGTGAGGGCAAGTCTAGTGGGACTGACCCCCAACCCGACCCTGGATGCTAGCTCCAGGCAGAGAGTGGTGTTGGAAATCACCTGTAGCAGCTAGTGTCTGCTGCAGAATCTGTCTCGTGAGGAAAGAGACATCCCCACCTAGACTTTGTGACCAGATGTGGAGTGAGGTGAAGGACTCTGAGTCGTGTTGATTACGTAAGAAAAGAACACACACTTAGACTTTTTTCTCTTCTCACTGAAAGAAATGCTAACTCTCATCTCTACTTAAGAAGAAAAGAGAATTTACATTCAACCTACCTACATGTCTTGGTTTTGTACTAGGACAGAGTCAAAGCTTCCAGAACAATACGAGGTACTCATCAAGGGGATGTGAGATGGGGCCAGGATGTAAATCTGGAGCAGGCTCCCAAAAGGATGGTTCTTCCTAGAAGGCATTGAGAAGGATCTTAGGCATGAGAAATAATTGTGTGCCAGGAAATTTCTGATTTTGTTAACTCCACAATTCATTACCCTCTGTTGAACAGTGATAACAGTCAACCCAAGAGTCTGTTAGACCTGGGTTCAAATCCTATTAACTAGATATCATCAAAAGATCACTATCTTTCCCACTGTTTGTACTTCCAAGGAAGGGAGAAAATTTCTACTCTACTTCCTGAAAAGGAAAATCACCAGAGAAACACTTCCCTCCTCTCTCTACCTGTCACTCATCTGGAGGAGAGGAGTGCCCTACTTGAATGGTAGGTTTGGAAGAAAAACTCCTGGCATACAAGTGTTAACTCCTTCTGGCCTCAGGGGTCACCCAGCTCCTCTATCTGAACTTCTATCACACACCTGTGAGTGTGATCAAAGACTTCAGAGAGCTGGTCAATTCAATTCTGGAGTGAGGTAACAGGACATCCACAGTGGCTGCACCTGTAAACCGTAGTCCCCAGTCAGCCTTATGTGTACTATAATAAGGTGGCATTTGAAATGCCATGTGTCTAGCTCCCGTTTCTTATTTTTCACTGGTTTTGAATGTTAACAGGGTTATGGAAGTTACAGGTCAGTCCCCCTCTTCACTAACAGGTGTGTAACCCTGGCCACCCACACAACTACCCCCGGTCCGTTTCCCTGTCTGCAAAATGAGAACGGCACTTCCTGTCAAAATGTTGTGGAAAATAAATAAAACAGCACATGCAACACTCAACACTATCTGGCACCAAAGAGAATGTTAGTTCCTTCCAATCTCCACCTCAGGAAAAAATACACTGGTATCTCACCTTGTGGTGTTCTTGCCACGTTCTTAGCCCCGTCTGAGTCTGTTCTCCTCTTCCATTCCCTATTGTAATTAAAGGAATCTCGTTCTACCCATTTGCTCTGGGTATGGACACCCAGATCCATACTTCTGGGACAAAGCTGTGCTGCAAGCTCCCCACCTTGTATCTCCATGAGGATGTCTCAGAGCACCTCAAATAAAATACAGTCCAGAACTCGTCTCCTCCTGCCCAGACCCAGACCTGTGCCTTCCCTCTGCCTCCTATGCAGAAATCATAATCACCTGGGCTGCTTGACCACCCTCTTTCCTGCTCCTGCCCTGCATCGCTTGTCCAGGAGTTCCCATCTGGACCCATCCAAGCTCCTCATCCGGTCCCCATCCAGCAGACACTGTGGGAAGCTCAGCCACCACGCCTGCCAGCCGTCCTGTGTGTTGACTACTTACCGTCCTTCCCCTGAGGCTGCAGGCTCCCAGGGTCAGGGCTGGTGAAGTCTATTCTCCACATCTGTGTCATTACCTAATAGAAATCAGCACGGAGAAGCACCGTAACAATGTTAGTGAAATCCGAAGTGGATTGATCTATTCTCTGTTCACCATTCTCTCCTGTCCAGACATAACCTTATTTTAGTAGTGGTGGTGAAGAGTTGTCAGAAAAGTGACATTAGACATTATTAATAGTAGGAAGTGAAAAATCATGTTGGCCCGCTCACCATTTTACCAGCTTCTATTTTTTTCTAACTTGATGTTCTGAGTGATCTCAAGCAGCCAGCTGACAAGTTTCTTACATAACGAGCCAGGAGTATCTGTCCAGGTTAAGATTGGTATGACAATAGCTTAGTTACCAAGCTCTATTTGCAGTGAGCCCCAGGGAATAAATCACTTCTGGTCCCAAAAGGCAGTATTTGAAAGAAAGACCTAATTTTCTATCCCCACCTCAACCTTGACTGTGATGGTTTCAGTTTAGTCAATGCTTCCTGTCTTAAAAAAAAAAAAGTGAGCATTCTCCCATTTGAATAAACTGTAACATGCCTCTCCGGTCCAATGCTCATCCCATGCCCTTCACAATTTGATTTTCCAAGCTCCAGCCCACACAAGTCATGTTGAATGACAAGAATAAGTCAAAGCATATTGGCAGGGCTTACGCCTAGAAAACAAAATCAAGAAAAGGGACCTGACAGTGTCTTGACACTTATTAGCATATAGAAAGCACTAATGTAGCCTTACCCTGGCAAATAAAAAGGAGCCACAATGCTGGCATAGTGCCCTGGCATGTGCCCCAAGGAAAGCTCAGTGTGTAACAGGTGTGGACCTCGGAGTTGGCGGTCAGCAGCCACATCCTGCAGACTTATCCCAGGCACCAGAGGGTTTCTCTTGTCTGTAGGTGCAGGTTCAGAGCTGAGGCAGAGGACAGTCTGAGACTTAGAGAGATGCTAAATCAAGCCGAGGATCACAGCTGCAGCCAGAGCATCTGCCCCAGGAGGGTAAGGTGAATGACAGTCACTGAGGATGACTCAGAGCACCTCTGAGCACTCTGAGCACCTCAAACCAGAGGTCCCCCAGCTATCTCATTCCAAGTGAGTATTACCTGGGTAACTCCTGTGCACCAAGGGCTGTACTAGCCACATTATGCTACAGGTGACAATCCTTCTGGAAGACAGTGCCCACTATCATTTTATATTTTTAATGCAATATGGTATTTCTTAAATAAAGTTAAAAAGAAGGAAAACAACCATTTTTACACTTCCAGCAAAATTCAAGTAATAAACTAAAAGGAGTATCCACTGAGTAAGGCGTCAAGAGCAGAGCCTGCACCAGGGCTTTGGAGACAGCACCTCATATTTGCCTTGTGGACACAATGCTGTTGGCATGGAAACAAGTTAGCTCTAAAATTCTGAAACACCTTCAGGTCAGTTCCATGAAGATGTTATCCAGCAGTCTGTAGAGATGGTTTAGAGTGAACAAGTAAGCCTTGTGCTGCTGGAAGAAGGAAGCACCCAGAAGGCTGCAGAAGTAAGCAGAGGGTGGAGTGAAGATGGTTCTCAAACTGCGTCTTTCCTACCCCAGCCACACCATGGTTTCCTCACCATAGAGTTGCCATCTGTGCTGTACTCACTGCCTGCAATTCTCTCAATGCTTCTCAGCCTAATCTTTCATCTATGGAACTCCTATTTAGTTAATACATTTCATATCTCAACCCATTTTTCCCTTTTCCAAGGAAGTTTTCTTAGACTGTCAAGACCCAGACCTAGCCTCCTCTATAGGAGCCCCCCAACCCCTCTGCTTCTGTTTTATAGCATTTATCAGAGCTGATCTTATGGCACCAATGTGACATATGTCTACCTTTTCTATAAGCTCCGTGAATCAAGCAGAACCACATCTGTCTCTGCTCCCTACTGAGCTCCCAGCACCTAGTTCAGAGCCTGATTCCTCAGGAGCACTCAGTAACAACTGTGTAATTAATGCAGCATCGTTCTCTGTCTCCACCAACATGGGCTGCACTGCTGGGCCAGGCCTGAGGCATTGCCTCACTCAGCCTTCCTCAAATGAGTGTGCCCTACAGAAGACTAGCTCCAGAGAACACTGATCACTTTTATACCTATTATTTTTAAAAGAGTTCTTGAATCTGCATTAAGTCAGTTAAGAAATACAGGTTTCAACATTCTTCTGTGTCTTTACTTCTCAGAGTGGAGACTCTGGAGGTAGGAACTCATTGAGCAGAACACCTGACTCAGCTCCTCCACCAGCCGGGCTGCTTGCCTCTTGTGCTAACCCTGGACTTTGCTGCTTGTGTCCAATCACCAGTCACTGAGCCCACAGTGGTGTGATCAGTCAGTGCTGAAGGACAGGACAGGAAGGGAGGGCAGGAGCAGACACACTTCGCAGAGCCAAGAGCTTATGCAATTTGGAAGATGGTTTTAAGAAAAAGAATACAGAAAGATATTAATTTGCGGGATTTCACAAAAACACATGACTGAATCCATGGGTAGAGAACTGCTTTGAAATCAAATCCAAGCTGTTAGGTCATCTCTGGTGCTCCGTGACAAGACTGCCCCACAGATATCTGGGGTAGGGACCACCGCGTCTTCCTCAGCTTATTGTATTCATCGCTCTCCCCAAGTACTATTGGTGTCTGGGCAACATGCCAGGACACAGTAGGCCCTCAGTCAATGGTGGTTTAAGAACAATTGAGAGGGAGGATTGAAGGTCTGATTCATTTTCAAAGCTCCAAGAAGTTTTCTCATATCAGGAAGTTCACTTGACTTAAGCATGGAAGATGTATGAAGAATCTCTTTTTAAATTAACCAGAATGCAACATAAAGGCTGGGAGTAAGTTACAGCCTCCAAAACCCCAGGATGTGCAGGGGAGATTCCAGCTTCTCTTCTTGTACCTCTTCCTCCTGCAGCTTCAGTGTCTCTACCTCTTCTACTTCCCATGGCATCCTGGAAGGCTGGGAGACTCCACACAGGACACTCAGAGAGGAGCCCGAAACAACCTGACCTGAGCATTCGTCACATGCCTGGATGGCCTAATGCACAGGAGGCCTTGTAAGGAAAACGTGGGCTTGAGGGTCAGCAACTGCACATTAGAATCACCTGGAGAGCTCAATCAAGACACCCCTCCCTAGCCCCACCCTGGACAAATTAAATCATAATATCTGGTAATGGGGCCTAAGCATAAGTGTGTTTTAGGAGCTCTTTACAGGAGTATAACGTGAAGCCTGGTTGGAAAACTACTGGATGCTGCCCTTAATTTACTATGTGAACAGAGGTAGGCACATTAAATCATCTGGCCCTCAATATTCTCATCTGTAGAATGTGTGGGATAAACAGTGTCATCCCTAATGCTCTGTTGAGAGAGAAAAGGATTACGTCTGCATTGCTTGGCAGGTGTCTGCTAAGTGTTGAATGAATTCTGCTATACACATTCACATGAGAATGTCTTTATGATAAAATGTCTTTTTTTTTTTCTTTTGGATAAATACCTAGAAGTGAGATTGCAGGATCAAATGGAAGGTCTACTTCAGTTCTTCGAGGAGCCTCCATACTTCTTTCCATAAAGGCTGGTACTAGTCTGCAGTCCCACCAACACTGTACGTGTGTTCCCTTCCATACACACCCGTGCCAGCTTCTTTTGCTTTGGGAGCTTAGGATGTGGGCCAGTCTCTCTGGGGTTAGATGGTAGCTCAAAGTGGTTTCAGTTTGCATTTCTATGATGTTGAGGAATGAGGAGCATTTTTTCATGTGCTTGTTGGCCATTGGTCTGTCCTCATGGGGCTCACATGAGAGAAAAAGTCAATAAAAATTCAAGTGGGGGATAGGGTGGAGGTTGGGTAAGTTCCCACCCAGCGAGTACATTGCATGGATAAGTATATTACATTGCTTACTTCCTGGGTAAGCACATAAATACAACTTGGAATTTAACTTTACAGAATTAAACTGTGTAACTTAATCATATGTATCCCCCACACTAATTGGAAATAAAAAATTTAAAATCGGAAATAAAAATCTTCAGATTAAGAATTTGAAAAGAGAAGCCCTTAACTGATGGAATAAAGGCCTTCTAAGTGGAAAGTATTTAAGCCCTCTTCCCATGAGCTAGAAGTTAGATGAGTTTTGCTTTGGAGCTAATTGACCCTTTCTCTTAGTGCCCAGCCTATTCAGACAAAGGGGTTCTTCTAGATAATCAAGTATAATATTATCTCTGAGACGTTCAGATCCAATATTTGTAACTTTTACTAGTGCAGTATTCCCATTGTTGCCTAGAATCTGGGAGTAAGAAAGAATTATCTACTATCCAGTCATCTCATTTTATTCAGAAAACTTTGATCCTAGACTTTTATGTCACTTAACTAATGTGATAATAAATACAATAAATATAATGATAAATTATTAATGACATAGAGATTATATCCACAGCTTCCAAATCCAGGTTTAGAAATAGTCCATTCACATATACTGAGCCCATAAGTGAACAAAGTCTCTGTCCTCATGGTTCACACAGATCATTTCTACTAGACCCAACTATTCTTATGTATTTATTTTTATGTCTCTTAAAAAAAATAAAACTACAAATTACCTTTGCTCCTTCAGTGAAAACTAGAGTCTATTTTCACCTTATGATTGGATTGAGATTTTCAGTCTCCATTTCCCTAAGTCATATCAGCTTAGAAAATTCATAATATTTGACACTGAGAAGAGTAAAAGAAGGGACCATTTCTTAGAGCATCTCCTGAGCCCTTGCTTGTCATCCTTCTGCCATGTTCCAGCTGTGTGGCTGTGGATCACTGGTCTTCTTCCTCTAACACTCAAATGATTTTATTATTATGTCAAGAGTAAAAGGCACAATGTATTAATATTAGAATTTCCTAGCACAGAATCCTTAAAGAACTCAAAATAGACCTTCCATTTGATCCCACAATCCTATTACTAGATAACTACCCAGGAGAAAAAAAATAATTTTATCATAACTACATTTCCACTAGATTGTTTATCGCAGCTCAATTTATAATTTCCAAGCTATGGAATCAACCCAAGTGCCCACCAACCCATGAATGGATTCATAAACTGATATATACATACTGTGGAATACTATTCAGCCATAAAAATATGGAGGCTTTATGTCTTTTATATTACTCTGGATGGAGTTGGAGAATATTCCCCTTAGTAAAGTATCACAAGAATGGAAAATCAAGTATCTAATGTCTGCACTAGTAATATGACACCACTAGAGAAACAAATACACATCCACACAAGAGAAAAATTCAATTATGTTCACATTGGGAGAAGTGGGGAGAAAAAAGGAGGAGGGTGGGAGGAGGAAAGGGAATTGGTGTGTTCTTACCTAGCAGGCACCATGTGGGGTTACATAGCACACCTCCTGGGAGAGGGGCACAACTACAACGGGGACTTTATCTAACAAACGTAAACCAAGTAACCTAATCATTTATAGCCTCATGTTAATCTGAATTAAAAAAAATAATTTCCTGCCACATAATAAACATCCAGTAAACATTAGTAGAAGATAAGTTTGAAATTTTTACAGACAGATAAAGAATGTTCTAGCAAAAACAAAGAATCAAAAGAGAACTTAGAGATTTTCTTGTCCCCTGCCCCCAAATAAAAATGTTTTGTGGAGGCTCTGAAACCCTGAGAAGTAGAGAGACCCATCGGGTCACACAACCAGTCAGAAGCCTCACTGCACCTTGAACCTGGGTCTTTCAAATCCCAGCCAAGAGCTTTTGGTTCATGCCAGATTGTACCATGAAGGGCAGTCAAAAGAATCTGGGCTTTGTCCTGCAAACAATAAAGCCCTATCAAATAGTTACAAGGCGTGACATGATGAATTGCTCATTAGGGTTTGACACCACGTATGTATAATAACTGGCAAGGACCAGGGTTGGGGGAAGAGCTCCTTCCCTGCAGACTGGAGGTGCCATTTATCTGGTGAGCTCCCCTCTATTTCTAAATTTAATAAACCATGAAAATTCTGACTTCCAACAAACACCTTAAAATAACCAGAGTCCACAAAAATGCCAACAGATGCACAAATTCAGTTTCCACATGCCTGCCCTAGCTCCAGCAGGCTCCTGAGTCTCTGAAAGCACTTGGTATGGATTGAGCTGATCAAAAATCATCAGTGAAAACATATTTCATCTGTGAACATAATTTTTTTTTTTTTTTTTGGTACAGAGTGACTTTCACTCCTGACTTAAAAAAAATAAAATAAAATAAAGTACCAAAAATAAAAGACAGGGAAAAAATGAAAAGCAAAGTCTTTATATCAAAGTCTTATTGATTTTTTTTTTTTTCATTTACAAAAGTCAACCATGCCTTCTATTAAAAATAGAATGTCTAAGGGCCTGAACTATGTCCCACCAAGAACCCAAGCTTTCTGCTGACTTCAAGGAGGTCTTCTCGATTAGAACAAAAGCAAAGAGGCCAAGAGAGGGTGAGGAAATCAAATCCCAAATCCAGGACTTCAAGCGACAGCTGTCTTAGTCTATCACTACCTTCCACAAAGTTCTGAGTTGAAATATCACAGGGGAGGTATCAAAGGACTTTATGAGAAATGCCGTGTGTGAGTGAAAGCGAGACAGCCAACAGACATCTGAGCACCTGTTTTGACGCAGATGCTGCACTGGAAGTGGCAAACACATTACTTTCATAACTACCTTTGTAAATTCACTGCCCACCCCTTCCCACCATCTGTCCCATATACACGTACCATCCAACCTGCAATCTGCAGCCCAAATATAAGTTTATTATAATATGAGGTTATTGACCTCAACATCTCTAAGTCTGTGTTTTTACCCTTTCATCCTTCAACAACCAGCTTAAGTGTCTGAGATCACTCTGGGCACTCTAAAATTATGTTTAAGTATCTGCTTTCTCTGTAGAAGTGGAAACTTGTTCTACAAAGGCATCAGACTTTACTCACTTTGTACCTGCTGCACCTCTTGTGTAGGTGAATGATAGATGTTTCTGGGAGAATGCAAGGGCAAATGAAGAAGGGATGAGTAAAGCACAGATTCTGCCATCAAAGATGCATCAAAAAGTAGCAGCAGGAGAAATTAACTAAAAGCCCAAGGTAAATGTGAAAAAGGATACAAGGTGCTCAGAGAAAGCCCTTAGACGCAGAAACTGGAAAATAGCCACTGCTTCAGGATAAGAGTAGGCTTCCTGGAAGAAGTGGCACATGAACTTGAACTTATAGGATGTCTGGAACTAAATCAACTGAGGCAAGCTGGTGCTTGTAAAGATTAAAGGCGATTTCAGCAAAACCCTGGGTCCATGGTGGGTGTTAAATAAATGGAAACTAATACTAATGCTCTAGTGCTGGTGACAGTGCTTCTATTTTATTTCATTTATACTTTAGCCTAACATTGGATTCTATGGCCATATGAGTTAGAAATTGGTATGCCTTACAAACTATGAAAATGTTGTATTAATATCATTTGCCCAACTGGGCATGAAGGATATTGGTATCTAGTTTGTATAATTTTGGACCTGGCATTTACTCATGAATATGTTTGAAATGGAAAGACATTGCTGTGTCCTTATTCTGCTGTTGAGGGCCAGAAATCAGCTTGTATCTTTCATTTTTCCATCAGAAATGCTCTATGAGCAACAAGCATCCTTCCCTTCAACCAGATGCTCTTGCCTCTAAAAGAGGGTAAGATACACATGAACTTTAATCTTGAGAATAGTTGGTTAAGAAACAATGATAGAGGGCTCTTTCTTTTCAAATAAGATACATAGCAGTTATTCTGCCTACTCCTAGAAAGAAGAAAGGCAAGAGATGCCTCATAAGGTTATTAGTGCTTGTGTAGGCCATGCTAGAGTGACAGTTCTACTGGGGATATTTGCCTATTCTTGACACTGGTAATTGCTAAATATCTATAGGAAAGCATATAAGTGCTCAATAAATATATGCTCAATGAAATTATTGAATACAGTACTACAATATGACTTCATAAAGCATGGCCATTCAAGAGAGGGAACACAGACTTTGGAGAATTATTTCAGAAAGGTTACCACATAAATAAATTGTAGCAACAACAACAAATTTGAAGGAGAGGCATGTCTGATTTCCAGATATGACACGTTATCTTACTTCAAATATAGTCTTCTATTTTTTAAAAAAAGTGATACATGCAAAAAACAAGGAAGTATCATGTCTACACACAGGAAAAAAAAAAAAAAAAAAACAGTCAATAAAAACAGTTTATTGAAGCACAAATATTGAACCTACTACACAAAGACTTTAAATTGGCTATTGTAAACATGTTCTAAGAACCAAAGGAGCATATGTGAGCAATGCTGGACCACACAGAGAACATCACTAAAAAGATAGAAAGTATTATAAAAAAAAAAAATGTAGTTTGGCCATGGTAGCTCACGCCTGCAATCCTAGCACTTTGGGAGGCCAAGTTGGGAAGATTACTTGAGTCAAGGAATCTGGGACCAGCCTGAGCAAAAGCAAGACCTTGACTCAACAAAAAAGAGAAAAATTAGCCACGCATGTGATGCCTGTAATTCTAGCTACTTAAGAGGCTGAGGAAGAGGATCTCAGGAACCCAGGAGTTAAGGTTGCATTGAGCTATGATGATGCCACTACATTCTAGCCCAGGAGACAGAGCAAGATCCTGTCTCAGAAAAGAAAAAGAAACTCTGACATTGAAAAATGTGATACAATAAATGAAAAAATCAGGAGAATGGCTCAACAGTAGATTTCAGTTGACAAAAGAGTGATCTAACTTGAACACAGGTCAATAAAGATTACCTAATACGGAAACAGGAATTTAAAATTTTAGATAAATGAATAAAATCTAAGAGGAACACTAGCAAGCACACCAATCTATCCATGATGAATGTTCCAGAAGAAAGGAAAATATAGCAGAAAGAATATTTGAAGAAATCATGACTGTCAATTTCTCAAATTTTATAAACATTAGGATGCACATCCAAGAAGCTCAATGAACCTCACCTAGGATAAACTCAAAAAGGCAAACCCATAGATACATCATTATCAAATTGTCAAAAACCAAATGCAAAGACAGAATCTTAAAAGCAATAAGAGAGAAATAACTCATTCTCTATACGAGATTCTCATTAAGACTAACAAATAACTTCATCAAAAACTATGGACATCAGAAAGCAGATAGCAGTAGGAGGACATATTCAAACAACTGAAAGAAAAAGAATGTCAACCAATAATTCTATATTCAGCAAAACTATTCTTCAAAGGTGAGGAAGATAATAAGACATTTCCAAGGAAACTAAAAAGGAGAGAATTTTTCTTGAACAGATCTACCCTATGAGAAATACCAGAGAGAATGAATTTTCAGAATCTTCAGAGAATCTTTGAACGAAAAAGGCACTAGACCAGCAGTTCTCAACCTGTGGGTCACAACCCCTTTTTTCCATTTGTAATGTGTCACCCTCAGTAGAGTGCCATGGTGCCAATTAGGAAGGTTGAGAACCACTGCACTAGACAATAATTCAAACAACACTAAGAAATACAAAGCACTGGTAAAAGTATCTACATAGGTACATATAAAACACAATATAAATGTATTTTTTTCTTTTTTTGAGACAGAATCTCATTTTGTTGCCCTCAATAGAGGGAATCATAGCTCTCAGCAACCTCAGACTCTTGGGCTCAAGCGATTTTCTTGCCTCAGCCTCTGAAGTAGCTGGAACTACAGGCACCTGCCACAACAACTGGCTAACTTTTAGAGACAGGGTCTCACTGTTGCTCACGCTGGTCTCAAACTCCTGAGCTCAGGTGATCCACCCACCTCAGCCTCCCCAAGTGCTAGGATTACAGGCCTGAGCCACCACACCCAGCATAAATATATTTTAGTTGGAAATTCTTTTTATCCTATCTGATTTAATAGACAACTGCAAAAGCAATAATTATTACATAAAATTGTGTCAAAGAGTTTATAATGCATAAAAACGTGTTTTGTGATAATATTAACACAAATGGGAGCCATGCTTTATATTATTGAAACTAAGTGTTACTTTGAATTAAATTGTCTTAAGTTATTAACTGTAATCCACAGAGTAATAACTTTTTAAAAAATAAAAAAATATAGTGTGATAAGGAGCAAGATAATTAAAATGGTACATTAGAATATATCTATTTAATACAAAAGAAAGCAGTAATGGAGAAAGACAGGAACAAAAATAAGAGACATAAAACGGTCAAGTAGCAGCCATAAATCCCACCTTATTGGTAATTACATTAAATCTAAATAGATTAAACCCTCCAATCAAAAACCTGAAATTGGCATAATGGATTTTAAAACATGATCTAACGATATGCTTGCTGGAGCAGACACATTCTAGATTCAAAGACACAAATACACTGAAAGTAAAAAGGTGGAAGAAAATATATACCAAGCAAACAGCAATCAAAACAGAGCCAGAGTGGTTATGCAATGTACTAATGCCACACAAATAGACCCCAAGATAAAAAAGGACGTTTTATAATAGCAACAAAAGAGTCACTCTATCAAGAAGACATAACAATGACAACATATGTGCAGATTGGCAAAATATGTGAAGTAAACACTAGTAGAACTGAGTCAAAAAATAGATGCCTGAGGCTCGGTGCCCGTAGCACAGTGGCTACAACGCCAGCCACATACACTGAGGGTGGTGGGTTCAAACCTGGCCCAGGCCTGCTAAACAACTACAACAAAAAAATAGTAGGGCATTGTGGTGGCCGCCTGTAGTCCCAGCTACTTGGGAGGCTGAGGCAAGAGAATCGCTTAAGCCAATAAGTTGGAGGTTGCTGTGAGCTGTGACACCAAAGCACTCTACTGAGGGTGACGTAGTGAGAATCTGTCTCAGAAAAATAAATAAATAAATAAATAAAAGACACCTGAACAACAAAAAAAATTTCACTTTCAATAGTGAACAGAAGTAGGCGGAAGATCAGCAAGGTTACGGAAGACATGAGCAACACTGTACACCAATTAGACCTAACAGGTGTCTACAGAACGTTCCACTCCACAGCAGAATGTGCACACTTCTCAAGGGTGCGTGCAACTTTCTCCAGGAACACAATATGTTAGGTCATAAATCAAATCTTGGTAATTTTAACAAGATTAAAGTAATATGTTTTCAGACCACAGTAGCATTAATAGAAGGAAATTTGTGAGATTTACTAACATGTGGACAGTTAAAAACAGAGGCCTAAATAACCAATGAGTCAAAGAAGAGATTGTGGATACATTATAAAAGGAATTATAAGCCCTATAGATAGTTTTATTGATTGCTGGTCACCTAAGATACTAAAGTTGATACCTTACAAATATACTATCTGAATAACCCTTTTGTAACTTGTGGTAGAGATTGGTGTTTTCAGTTTGGAAAGAAAATGCCTCTGCATCCATTTTCTCACATAATTCAGAGGCAAGGAAGCCAAAATTTATAGACATTAAATAAGATTTCCAAGGTCACATCGCTATTAAGTTATTGTTAAGGACTGAATTGTGCTCCCCAAATTCATATACCAAAGCCCTAACAATTAATGTGACTATTTCGGAATTAGGCATTTACAGGGGTAATGAAGAGTGAATGAGATCTTAGGATGGAGCCTTATTGCAACAGGAATGGTATCCTTGAAAAAAGAAGAGACAGAGAAATCTCCCTCTCTCCTCACATGCACAGAGTCAAGGCCATGTGAGGACACAGACAGCAGGGTCTGTCTACAAGCTGCGAAGAAAACTGAATTTGCTGGCACTTTGATCTTGGCCTTCCAGCCTCCAAAACACAGGAAATAAGTTCCTGTTATTTAAGGCATGCAGGCTGCGGTCATGGTTTATGGGCTCTATGATAAGAATGTTTGTGCTCCTCCAACATTCATAGGTTGAAATCCTACCTCCCAAAGTGATAGTAGTGGGAGATGAGGCCTTGGGGGGGGGGTGACTAGGCCATGGGGAGCCCTGTGAGTAGATCAGTGTCCTTATAAAGGAGGTTCCAGCGAGCTGCCCCACCCCTTCCACCACATGAGGACACTGCAAGGGGGCACTGTCTATGAACCAGGACACAGGCCCTCACCAGACACCACATCCACCAGCACCTTCGTCATACATTTCCCAAACTCATAAGATACGTACTTCATGATGTTTTATTACAGCAGCCTGCACAGACTACAGTGAGGCCCAAGCAGACTAATCCAGTCTCATAGCTGGGACATAACGTGAGACTCTGGCTTTTTCATTCTTCGTGACTTCGACCAGTACTAGCTGAGTGAAGCGCTGTTATAACTCCTGGAGTCAGAAAGGTCATGAAGACACAGACCTGGCTTGTACATTGCACAAGTTTGCAGGGAGAGAGAGATATTGGAACACATACGTAATAAAAATAATAATACAGCTGTGACGCCAACATGGCATTGAAAGAGCAAAAAGTCTCTTAGTTCCTCACAAGAATAGGAATTGCAAAGTCAGAAAAGACAATAACAGGAGAACCTACACTGCCATTTTTTTCCCAAACCAGTGCTCACCAACTTGACCTGAGCCTATGTCGTGGTTCAGAAGAGGAAGCATGACAGGTTTGATATAATGTTATGTGCAGCCTACATGATTGTCAATCCTGAGTCCATGCTAAGGCCCTAAGCCATTCCCAATCAATTATTTCAATTATTGTTACACAGAGAGTGTCTTAGCAACTGTCACTACCCAGAGGGGAACATTTTTTGGTGTGGACTTCCAGCAAGAAATGACTTTTTTTTTTACCAATAGGATTTTAAAATGCCTCCTTGTAATGATGCAAAAAACTAATAAACTGCCTCTCCCAGACTAAGCAAAGATGAGACACATAACACAAGTCTAGATGCTGGGAGCATGTGCTGGAGACTGAGCACAGATGGAGCACAGGGCATGGGTCCAGACCCAGGGGCGTGTGCTGGAGATGGAGCACAGATGGAGCACAGTGCACAGGTCCAGATCCAGAGGCCTGTGCTGGAGACTGAGCAGAGATGGGGCACAGTGCACAGGTCCAGGTCCAGGGGCATGGGTCCAGGCCCAGGCCCTGGAGACTGAGCACAGATGGAGCACAGTGCATGCATCCAGGCCCAGGAGCATGTGCTGGAGACTGAGCAGAGATGGGGCACAGTGCACAGGTCTAGGCTTCAGGAGCGTGGGCTGGAGACTGAGCAGAGATGGTCCTCAGTGCACAGGTCTAGGCCTCAGGAGCGTGGGCTGGAGACTGAGCAGAGATGGGGCTCAGTGCACAGGTCCAGGCCCAGGAGCATGTGCTGAACCCAAAACTGCACATCACTCAACCCCCACCACCTTGTTTTACATTTCACCTGTGGGATGCAGAAGCTTCCAGAACATGTCATTAGTAAAGACTCAGCATGTAAATTCTGCCATGTGGACAGAGGCATAAGAGAAGACTGAGCCTCAGTGACAGTCTCCACCACTGTTATGGGAGAAAAGCATGGGGGATGCAAAAAGAGCTCAGCCCATCCCAAATTCAGCAATGTTTAGTTCAGCTTTATTTGTGATAGGAAAGGGGGAGAGGGAGAGACAGAGAGAGAGAGGACGCAGGGACCAACCTAAATATTCACTAACAGGTGCATAGCTAAACAATGTCTAATGGATCCATATCATGGAATACTACTAAGCAAAAAAAAAGAATAAACTATTGATAGGTGCTAAAATATGAGTGGATCTTAAAATAAATGAAAGCATCCAGACAGAAAAAAACTCTTGCATGCCCTAAAGTTTCACTTACATGAAGTAGTAGAAAATACAAGGCATGCAGGGAGAGGGAGATATTAGAACACTTTAGAACACATACATAATATGTGACAGAAAGCAGGTTAGTGGTTTCCTGGGGCTGGGGAGCGCATGATTCCAAAGGGGAAGTGTGGACACTTCAGAAGGTGATGATTTGCACACAATGTGGAAGTGGTGGTTTGGGGGTGTGTGTGATAAAACTTAATTGTTGCATGTGTTTAGTTTATTTTCTGTCAACTATACTGCAGAGGAACTGTTTCTTTTTTTTTTTGATCATTTTTTTTTTAGCAGGAACTCAACTTAATTGCGTCAAGCAGCTGCTTATATAGAGCGTGGGGAAGGGGCGGGGAAAGAAGGCAGGGGAAGAGGTGCGTGACAGGGTCAGGCCAGTGGCATGGTACCATGTTGGCTGTATCTAGGTAGAGGCGGTTTCAGGCCGGGCCTTGCTGAGTCATTGCTACGTGGAAGTAGCTGGATGGATCTACATCTAGTCAGGCTCAGGAAGTTGCACTAGGCCTCAGGCACATGGCAGGGCCCCAAAATTCCCTCTTTTGTTTTTTGTATGGCGGATAAACATAGCCCCTGTCTTAGGTTGCCTGCTCTTGCAGTTTCAGT